>JASDQU010684046.1:20987-45333 GCA_032191745.1 Picea mariana | reverse complement strand
AAAAACAAATATCTGGCCTCGTGTTCGTCAGATACATCAAGGATCCAATGATCTGTCTATATAGCATGGCATCAATCAATTCTGATGAAGTGTCGACCAAGAGCTTCAACTTTGTTTCCATGGGTGTATTCATGGACTTGCACTCCAACATATCAAATATCTTCAAGATTTCAACTTCATACTTCACTTGGTTAAGGAAGATCCTCTCTAGGCTCTACCAGACCTCAAGACCTAAGAAATAGTGCATTAGGCCAAGGTCTTTCATCTCAAATTATGCAACGAGATTCTTCTTACATTCAATGATAAGATTTTCTTCTCCAATTAAGAATAAGTCATCCACATACAACAAAAATATAACCAACTCATCATTCATAACCTTGAAGTAAAGGTTAGAATATGATTTACTCTTGGTAAAGCCCAAGCTCTTCAGAAAACTGTAAATTATGCTATATCAAGCTCTAGTAGCTTGCTTCAACACGTACAGAGCTTCCTTCGACTGGAAGACATGAGTCTTTCTATCTTCAATATTCAAATCAAATTTTCTCATTACATTGTACGAATCTAGTACACTTTCTCAGTTGCAACTCAATCTGCATAATCATGTGCTATCTCTATGTGTTTTCTGCAAAGCACTATCTGTCTCACTGTCTGGGAGTATGTCCTCTACTCTCTCTGCAATTGTTCCTTCTGGAATTTAGGACTCTGCACCTGCAACTACTTTGAAGCTGAGAATGGTTGCTTCATTCTCACTGTGACTGCTGAAATATGTGAGTAACTCCTCTTATTCTATCATGGAAACAACTTCATCTGAAACTAAGATTGGCTCAATAACTTGATACTGAAGCTAGCTCTTCTTCTTTCATGGAGGTAACTCTATATTTCATTGTAGCCATGTCTCCATGACCCAACTAATGTTATGCAACAACTGCCATTCAATTTAAATATGGGTATTGCTCCCCCTGCATCTCATACTATATATGAATCATGGTTTTTCTAGTTGTCTTCATAAATACTGGAACTATTTCTTTAATAAGTGTCTCATCATAGTCTTCTCCCTTTTGCTAGGAGAATCCTCTAGACACACATCAAGCTTTATACATCTGCAACATGCTTGATATTGTATAGATCAATCTTGGAAGTCAATACTGACTTCTCTTCTAGTCTCATGGAAGAATCCATATCCTAGTCTTTCTAACTGGCTTCCTTCTCTGATATTGAAACAAGCGAATCTTCCCAGGAGATTTCATATCTCCTAGAGGTTTCTGAAGCTACGATCTAGTCTTCTCACGATATCTGTCTCCTAGTCCTGGAAGTTGTCTCTTTATCTGATCCTTTCTGAGATCAAGCTTATTCTTGATTTCTTCTGAGTTTAGAAGGACTTCATCATCTCTTACATGGTATACTTGGTTTTGAATACCGAGTCTAAATATGGAAGACAGAGTCAAGCTTCAAATGAGATCTTCTTCCAGTTCTAATGCTCCGTCATCTTTGGGGCCTTCTGCTCTTTTTAATCAATCTTCATATGAGATACTCTAAATCTCAAGAGATGGCTTCTTCTTCATCTTCTTTGGTACATGAGTGCATATGGTCATGTACATAATCTAGTTCATGTCTCATATAATATGTTTCCTTCAACAACCTTCACTATAGCTTCCTCAGGGTTATCACCTGTGACCTGAAACAAGGTCAACAAAACAACAAGCATGAATAATACTCTTTTGATAATAGTAGATAAAACAAAAGCACGTATAATCATTACAATGGCTCCTTTAGAGCTATCACTTGTGACCTGTCTGAAGCAAAGATCAAAAGTAAGAGACACAATACAAAATGAGGTCAACACTCTTCTAGTGTTGTGATCAAACATTCCTCCATGGTAGTATAATACTTTTCAAGGAATGCTATAACCTATAGTGTTTACTTGTAATGGGATAATCATCAACTTGTCATGTGCAACTTTGAATCTTATCAACTTAATTAATCAAACCTGGAACCTGGAGCCTTGTCCTCAAGAATGAGTGTGTGTTTCTTTTCTTCCAAGTATCCTTCACTCAAGATCACAAGTTCTTTCTTCAACATGTCCTCTATACTAAGAAAATATGCTATCTTGACATAAAGTTGGGTTAGAGAATAAATTCTATGATCTCAACTTTAATCCATCTAATACCTTGACTTTAACTTTGACCAAAGCTTAGTATGATGGTCATTGCTTCAACATGCAACCTAGATAAAAATAATTTCATAACAAATAGATGCATATCAGAGTAATCAAACCTGGGTTGCATTATTCCTCTAAATGTGTTGGATCTTGAGATCCTTCTAGATCTATGGCAAGAGATCCCTTCTCTTGCAAATACCCTTTTAAAACTTAACCATTTAAACATACGTGATTACATACCTCTGATATCATTTGCAGGTAGTGGCACCATCTGGTAGCAGCAGTAATAATTATCAACCCCTTTTAAAACTTCAAGGGTGACTGCAACTGGTACTAGTTGATTCTGAAACTGCAACTTAGGGTTTTATTAGGAAACCCTAATTTTTCAAACATCAATTTTTTAAATTCTAATCCAGGAGATAGATGCACTGAGCTAAGGCGAGTAAGTTGGTGCAATCAGATTTCTGAAAATCCAAATTTTATCCCCTCAAACTTGACCAGTGGATTTCTGGACTGGTGCTTCTAGTTTTTTGGTACTTCTAGTCCTTCTGGTTTTCTGGTATCGGTGAAAACTAGGGTTTCACTTTTCGGGAGGTCTACCCATTGAAAAGGTGCGATGAAGAAGCCAAAGAATTCCTTGGGTTAGGGCACACTTTTCTAGATGGTTTTGAGGATGAAAATATTCTTCAATAAAAAGCTCTAATTTTCATGTACAACAATAGTGATGTTTTTCTTCTTGTGAAGGATGCTCTCTTTAGCTTAACTCTGATACCATGTTAAGTTTTAAGCTATTATTAGGTTTATTTTCAATTCACTAGATAACCATATCATAGATAAGATCATTGAGAAATACACAATCACAAGAGACACATCATTTATGCTGGGAAAACCTCACACGGGAGAAAACCCAACAAAAACTTCCTTAATATAGATAGCCAATACAATGCCAAGAGAATGCACCAAACAATATAGAAATTCCTCTCCCAAGTATGCGCTTCTCTCTCTCTTCCTTGTTCTCCAATTGCAGCTCCAAACTTGCGCTCTGATGAACAAGTGAGTGAGTGAACAAATGAGACGCTGGCCTCTCTTATTTATACAATATGGCAGGTGTGAACTGAGGTGTCTTTTCACTGGCAGGGACGACTTCTCATTCTAGGTGGTTATAACCACTTTAATATATTATGGGGGCCAACTTCTCATTTAGCTTATTACAATTAGGGTTTGACCAATCCACAAAAGGGGATTTGGTCATTTACAATACTTGACATGATCAATCCACAAAAGGGGATTGATCTAATGAACAATACATCAATAATAAACAGAATACTCTTTTCGGTTACAATATTTCAACAATTGTTACCCCCTCTCACCTAGGGGTAACTAGAGGAGATCATGTCTCATGGCCCACAATGAAGATAGTGATCCTGATGATGATGATGATGATGATCAATATTATCCATAGATTGCAACCCATCATATTCCTCCCTCTTCATTCAAATCATCTTATCACACCTAATCATCATGGTTTATTGGATGATGGTGGTCCAACACATTATGAGGTACACTAGTCATTGTTTCATATAAAGTGGCATACTTAATGAATTAAGAATTTATGTGAGGATAATGGGTTGAAGTTGAATAATGAATCATAATCTTGGAATTTATGTTTTTTTCATTGTTTCATCTCAGTTTCCATCGTTTTTATCCTAGTCCACTTTTGTCTCTCTTGGGGAACAAGAGTACTATTGGGAGGCTCTAATAGGGGAAATGTAACTCTCCCCCCATAGTTAACACTTTTCATCTGGGGCCTTCCAAAGTGTATTGAACATGAGTAATTTTTGTTACATGTACACCAAAAAGGCCTATGGTACATTCTCATATGAGAGGAAGAGATAGAATGTCAAGGTTGATGCAACTGCTAAAAAATGAACAAGAAAAAGAAAGAAAGAAGAAATTATGGTATAATGAATGACCAAGTCAAAAACCAAAGGTCAGGTTGAGATCTACCCCTCACTGTGAGGCAATCACCCCTAGTCCTAATGCATTGAATGCATATCAATTAAAATGAATAAATCCCAGTAAGAAAAGAAAATATAGAACAAAGCACTTGAAACCTGAAAAAGGGGACTTGCAAAGTAATAAAAGAATGTCAAAAGGCAATGTTACCCTCAATGCTTAGGGGTAACTAGAGGAGATCATATTTCATGGCCCACAATGGAGAAGATGATATTGACCATGATGATGATCAGTATGTCCATAGATGGTATCTCAGTAGCCCCCATCATTCACCTTTACAGCTACAGGTCAACCAAGGCTCATAACATCCAAGCAAACCAAAGTATGTGAGATGGTAAGCCAACATCACCATGAGGTATGTTAGTCCTTATTTCATGCAAATTCCTATGCTTAATTTGTTGGGCATGTGGATGAGGATCTTTGGTTGAAGTTGGATAATGGATCACTAGTTTGGGAAATTGTGTCAGCTGCCTTGTTTCACCTAGGTGATCAACTTATATGCCCTAGTCTCGTGTTGTCACCGCCTAGGGAAAAGGGGTATTGTTAGGGTTCCCTCACAAAGGTAACATTTTGTCCCCCACCATACTTAATACTTTCCATCCTGGAGCCTCTCATTTGAAATAAACTTCGGTAATGGGTCATGGTCCATTCTCCCGTGAGAAGAGGGGATGAAGGCTGAGAGGTTACAAGTGTTAATTAAAGAAAGGAATGATAGAAAAGGACCCCAAAAGCTGATCCAAACTTGAGATCTACACTTTGAGTGCTCACCCCAGTCCCAAATAGCAATGCTATATCTTGAAACCCTATAAAAGGGGACTTTCAAATATGATAATCGGGCTAGTAAGATGATTGATAAAGGGTTTTGGAAAAAACAACGCCTAAGAATGAGGCAACTAAAGAGTAAGTGCACCCTCCACAAACGTGCTCATAGAAATGGATTTAATGATACCATAAGCCATGAAGTAAGCCCTAAAACCATATCACTTTCACACTTACTCTTGAATGGTTTATTTATTTATTTCTTCCCCCGAGACCTATCCATCTACCTGGGTTCTTTTATTTCCTATCTAGGTGGCACACCTAATAGAGCTGCATGAAGGCCCTCCCATACTTTTGTCAACTCACATGGGGTCCTAGGATAGTGTGATGCTTGAGGGTGGATAGTGAGGTGAATTGTTTACATGGATTATATCTGAAGTCACAAATTGCTTTGCATGATTAAGTATTAATGTTTCTTGTGAACCTTGGCTAACATTGTCTTAAATTTATTTTTTCTTGGATAGCTCTGACATGATTTTTTTAGGATGTCCTAGGCTTGTACCCCATAAATTATTCCTTATTACAAAACCTTAACACATGTGATGAAGAGAAGTGGGTTATCTAGTGACTCACCACCCTCAGATATCATCTCTCACATCCTTGGAACCTTGGACGATGGACAAATGGACTTGGTATGAGAAGATTCGGTAATGATGGCACATAGATGGGTTGGAAGCCCATAGGCTGGGAAGATTACCCCAGAGCTTATTGACCCACTAGATCAGAGATGTTACAACAACATGAAACTAGAGACCTTGCAGAGACAATATGCAGCTCTCTCTAGCCTGGATGCAACAACCAGATCCTGGACATTGGCCCTATTTTGGTGATGACATCAGCTTTTAGATCTTGATGCAGCTAAGGTTTGGTGATTTCATAGGGTATTGATGATGCATGGCATGAATTTGGTGAGGAGAGACACCACTTTCTCCCATATTTCTCTGTATTGATGTTGCGTGGCCTTTGGAGGCCCCCTCCTTGCCTAAGGAGGCTTGATGTCTCACACACGTGGCTCATTATGATGTATTTTGCATTTATTACTTTTTGTAAAGGGAAAATGAGGGGTCGACCCCACTTCTATTTTTTTGTTAACATATTATGTGTACAAATATGTTAGGGTATCTTCATATAAAAAGGATAACCATAAATTTCATTTTATCATCATCTTTTCCTCACTATTTTATGAAAATTGGTTATTGGTATCTCTCTCTCTCTCATGCGCTATGCTTGGAATGGATATCTTGTGGATGGTTGGATGATTTTGGATGAATATTTATGCAATTAGGGTTAACTTCTCTTGGTTTCTTGGAAAAAGTAAGTAAAATTCTTTAATTCTTTGTTATGATATTGATGTTTATGGTGAAATTGCTATTTTGTTGCAAGAAGTCTTGTTTATTGAAACCCTGAGAGAGGAACAAAAGTTATTCTTCCTCTCACAAGGTATTATTTTTCTAAAATTGGTTAATTGTCGTTGCCAGATTTAGAACCCTAAATCCCTAAATTGTTATCACTTTAGGAATTTATCCCTAGACAATTGATCTTTGACCACTAAAATAAGGGAGATACTTTCCTAGATGACAGTGGCACTTTAAAGAAAATAAAGTTCTTTAAAATCCTTTACAACTTATTTCCTTGGCTGAGGTGAGCTTCTATAGCAGTTGATTCTACTAAATCTCACCTAAAGGTCTTGATTCAGGGTGTGAAGATCAACAAATTGATGGAAAAAAAAACAAATAGTGGCATAGTTTCACGAATTATCTCCTTTCCAAAGTTGTGCAAGGTGGGTGTACCCCCCACACCCCCACCCAAGGGGGTTCCCTAGTCACCATATCTATATATTGTTTACTTGTGAGATCTTAACAACTACTTCAATTACAGTGATGGGAAGCACAAACTATGGAACCTCAATATCCGTAGGTTTTTTGTCCAAGTACATATGTATGTTACACTAGTTTATCATCTTGTGAAGGATTTGCATAAGTGTTATATATTGTGATAACATTTTGGTGTCGTTGCCAGGGAGAATTGAGTCATTCTTCCTACGATACTTTCTTGATAAGCTTGTCTCCAAAAAAATTCTTACCTAGCTTACACGATGACTCCATTGAGGGTAGAATCCCTTTATCTCATCATGGTGATCCTTGTTTAACAAGGTCATCTAACGACTCCTCCTATGTGAACCCAAAGAGCAAGGCATCCTAACAATCCTCCTATATACCAAATGGCTCTTCAGCCATGGGTATCAAATGTATTTAAACCCTTATACATGATCAGGATTCAAGGTTTTTCCCATGATCTACCTAATGATGTTGATAGGTGGTTGCCTAAATTCTCAACTCATAATGAGATCTCTACCAAAGAACATTTATCTTTATTCTATGATGCCTTGGGCCTCCACAATGTCCAATACCAACATGAAGATGTTATCATGAGAATGTTCCCTTCCTCATTAACAAGCGATTCCAGGTCATGGTACAACAACATTCTTAAGATTTAAAACACATCTTCTGGGCTGATTAAAGTTTCGGTTTTGGCACTTTTTCACTAGTTTTGGGCAAGTAAAAGTCACTTAAACACTCCTAAACAGCCTAAAATACTTATTCCATAGAGATAATAACATATTAGACTTAATAGGACACCTAAATTCTCCAACTTTTCCATCTAAAACGGGGTTTGAGGAAGGCAACAGAAGGTGCTAGGCCGGGGACGGTTTCACTGCATGCAATGTCCTTTCCAGGAGTACTTGGATTTTTAGGGTTGACCTGTGAAGCTAGGGTAGGCCTCGTTGCCTCACTTCTTGAGCATCCAACAACCATTTGGTAATTGGGGGAGGAGGATTTTGGTTTGACACTTAGCTAGGGTAATTCAATCTTTAAAATCTTTAAGTAACCCTTAATTCACTAAGCATTTAAACAACTTAGCTACATTGGTACATCTTATGGTTCAATACTTGCAAGCATAACTCTTTTTCAATCTTACATGCAAGTAACATTTCTTTTGCTTTGTGGAATAATTAACTAACTGTCATTTTTTAGTATTGTGGAACACTTGTGCTTTAAAGCTTTCAAATCTTTTCTTAAGAACTTTTTGTGGTGTGATCCCTCAAGAGATAGCGCATCCCATTTGGAAGCATCATCTTGTTGGGTCTTGAGTGTTGATGTTGCCATTTAAAAACAATCCAATAGAGTAAGTTCTATTGGGGCATGTTTGGCTTTAATGTGTTGATGATGTTCATGCTTTGATATCCTTTAATTCCTGCACATTAAAACACATGGTTAGCTTATTTCTTATGTAATTTTGTAACTTGTTGTACATCTCCTATTTTGATATTGTTGTATGTCTATCATTCATTATTGGTTGTAAGATTCTTTGTAATATTTTGTAATCATTATAATTTAAACCCCTCAAACATTAGTTGACCCCTTTGCCCAATCTTAGGCACTAGTCTTAATTGTCCTAGGAAAAGGCTTTGCTTTTCATAATTGAATTGTTGCACATTGCATTGCTTCCTTTGCATCATAGGATAAATTTTCCCCCAACCTTAAACTAATTAAAAACAACTCCTAGAACATAACGTTAATCTTATCTAGTAACTAGGGTCTACCCCCCTTGGCTTCCCTAGGAGTAAGCCTAGACGAAAGAGGTTCAAGTCAAAGTGACAGCGTGGGCTTTGAACCTGGGCATTGTGCCTCCAAGGAAACACTAAGTGAGAAAGACTTATCTCACATTTGCAAGTGTGTATAAGGACGGCAACATCTTTGGTGCCGTTGTCGGGGATAAGTCATTTATCCTTGCTCAAAACGACTGAACTTAATTTTTTAAGAACTAAACAATAAAAAATTTAGTCCCTAAAATTCATTGAACTTGCATTGGTTGGTTTTATGTGTTTCCTTTCCAAGTGGAAACTCCATTGAAAAAATCTATCAAGTATACTACAAGGAGCAATCATTGTGGGTTGCTTGAAAGTCTTGGAGAAGAAGCACTCATCGATATCCAATTCTTGTTCCAACTTAATAATTTAAATTTTGTTTTTTTTCTTGTTTTTGCTTTGTTTGATGCTCTGGTTTGCTTGATAAACTTGGTCATCTGGCGACTCCACTTTAAAATAATTTGACAAAGTATTCTTCAAGAAGAAACTCACGACTTCTTTTGCTTCATCCTTGAACTTGAAAAGGTTTTTGGATGAAGTTAGAGTGTTTCCATTCTTGTTGGGTCCTTAGTAATCTTGGGTCTCGATTCTTTTCTTTTATACCTTTGTTTAAATGATCTAGTTAGAAATGAGTGATTATTATGAACCTATTGATTTTTCAGGATTTGTTGGTTATCCTCATGATATATATGATGATGTTATTGATAACTTGCCTGACTATCATAATTATGGTGATGCTAATGCTCACATGAAGGCCTTCACGCAATGTATTAGTGAATGGTGTGACCCACCTATTTATGAGGATGTCTTAATGCAATTGTTTGTCATGACTTTTTGCGAGGAGTATGCTTACAATTGGTTTCATGATTTTGAGGTTAACACATTCAAGACCATACGGGATTTGTTGCATGCCTTTTTGGATATATTTGGGGATGATCAGAATGAAATTCACAATGAATTGGTTGATGATTTCATGGAAAAATGGAAGACGAAAGATCTTCTAGCTATTGAAACAACTAGTTCAGATATAAAGATGGATGCTCCACCAAATCACATTGAGGAGCTTAAAGAAATAATTCTGAACATGCAGTATGCTCATGCAAAACAATGTGAGGCCATACAATTGGTCATGAAAAATGATTTGAAGCCATGAATGAACAACTTACGGCCATGGAAGATTAGTTAGAAATCACGGAGGCTCGCCTTGCGGAGGATGAGACTTATATTGAATATCTGGACCCCCTTGAACTTGAGCTTCATAGTGAAAAGGATAAGGAAATTCATGGGGAAATCCCAGATGAATCCATGGATGATTCAGTCATTTATTTTGAGGAGGTAAAGGAATTTGAGTTTGAAAATGTTGAGTATCTAGATGATTCAAGTCCCCACCCTCCTCCCATGGAACCAATCTCTTTAAAGGAGAACCTTGGCAACCTTGAGGAAAACTATATAATGGTTCCATTGACATGTTCATTTTCAACATCTCAACCAAAAGATGAATTGATGCAGAATTATGAGGAAATGGAAGGTGACTTTAGTTTATCAATGCCATATCATTATGAGTATTGGTTGGCATTCCACCTTGACAATCATGAGCAACAAAATATTAAAAGATTACACGGCTTGTCATATCCTAGTTTTTGGTTGGATAGAGGAAGGAGCATGGTTCTTGGCTGGTTCTCCCTCACAACAAATTCCAAGTTGATAAGACTTGGGAAGGGGTCTTATGTGAGTCATCCTGGACAATGATGTTTCAAACACTTGTGGTGTCATTTCATCCATTTCATGGATGGTTGTAACGTATCTCTAACCATTCTTTGTATTTCAGTTTTGTATTATTTCAATTTATTATGTCATTATGCACTTAGATTTATTTCTGTATCATAATTTCATTTTGTAAAATTATAGATGTTGTACTTTAGTTATTTCATTATGTAGATGTTGTGTATAGCATTTATTTATTTCATTATATATATGTATGCTTATGTTGGATATTGGTGAGCACCTTTTTCTAGATGTTGGATTCTCGTATGCTCTCTGTCCCATGTGAGAAGATCAAACACACGTCCCCATGTGGATCCAGATGTTGACCGCCTATTCAACTAGGAGGTGAACTCCATGTTCCATGAAGATATGCATCAATAGATGCTAATATGTCGAAGACAATTTGGTTCTACTGGGCAATTTTTGCCTTCAACACATATATTTGTAAACCAAATTTCTGCACCCCTATGTGGGTTAATAATGTAATAGGTCTGCATGGGTCATATTTAGGTCAGTTACCATGGTATTTTTTCATTATAAGATTTCATTTAATCGAGGGGTTTTTATCATCAGGTTATTAATTGGGCTTTTCAGCCTTATTAATTTCCCTTGAGTTTTTCCCTCCCACCAGCAATAATTCCTCCAAAGTGGTGAAAGGCGTTCTAATGGGATTATCTTCTGGTATCTATTTTTAGGAATGATGTAAATGACCATGTATGACATCTTAGAAAGTTTCACGGGATTTCGTCAAGTCTAGATAGATTTCTTTTAATTAATTAAATTAATTAAATTTTCCTAAGGCTCGAAGTTTAATTATTTAATTAATTAATTATTTTTGAGCAAATATTGTAAAAACTAGGTCTTTGGGCTTTTGCTAGGGGTATTTGTGCTAAAAAAAAATGGAATGAGACCTTCTACACCCTTGGACCAAATTTCATCTTGGTCGGACAACTTTTGCTAGGTGTTTGTCCACCAGGAGTCTCAGTCAGTCAAAACAACAATTTTAATTGCTAAGTCATGACATCGGTAAAATGTCATTTTTGTAATTTATAAGCAAATGGATGAAAGTAATGATGAAAAAGATGAGAGATATTTTTCCTAACCTTTCCTGACCTTTCCTAACCTTTTCCAACCCTCACATCACCCCTTCACCTAACCATTAAGCAAAAACGTCACTTTTCCTAGAGTGGTGTGCCTCCATTCTAGAAAGTCTCCAAAAAGTGAAAAAATAATAAAAAAAATTAATGGGAGACTTATTATATCCCTTGGTGTGCCTCCCTAGACCCTACAACTCATCATTTAACTTGTCAAAGCCTTGTCAACTCACTCCAACTCATTTCCACTTCATCCATCCATGCCAAAACCCTAAAAGTGACTTTTCTTTGATGTGTGACACTTGTAACTCATCTAAGAGGGGTAGCTTTGCCTTCCCAAGTATAAATAGAATCCCTCCCTCACTCATTTGACACTATATCTTGATCTATTGTTATGCTATTGGATTTTCCCTTCATCTCTCTCTCTCTTGTTCATTGTTCTTCCTTCTATTTTGCTCTTGAGAGTGTTGGAGCAACATGTTGCTACAAGACTCTCCTCTTGAGTAATAGAAAGGCTTTGGTGGATTTGAAGAAACAAAGAGTATTCATGTTGCTTCTTGCTACTATTGAGGTGATATTGCTCTATGTTTCTCTCTCATTCTTGCTTCAAGTTTATAGATCTAGAGTAGAAGCTCCAAAAGCAAAGTATTTTGTTTGGATAGATTTGTGGTAATATTATCATAGATATAGTGAAGTGTTTATTTGGGTATTTCAAAGTATTTTGTTTTACCATCTAGATCTACTCACATTCTATCTATTTTTGTAGTTTTTCTCACAACTTTTGCAGGTTTACCTCTAGGGTTTTTTTGGGCTAGCCTCAAGGAAGAGTCTACTCTTAAAACCTACATAAAACTCCATTGCTTTTCAGATCTGATTTATTTTCTCATTCTTTCCATATTTCGGTTTGTTAACAATCATAGATAGGCCACATTAAATCTACTTTTATTGGGATACTTGTATGTGAAAAATTTCTGCATAAAAACATAAATTTCTCTTTTCGTGTGGTGTGTTGTGTAGCATTTCCAGCCAACAATAGCTTACTGGTTTTTGCAGTTTCTTACCAAGCATAAGGGTTATGCTGCCCACTTTTGGTCATACAACACCTCAAGAACTTCTTCATTGATTGGGTAACGAAGACTCACCCTTTTCCTTCTCTTTCTAGCATTTCTAAAGTCATTCTCTTGCTTCCAAACTCTCTTTGGCACAACAAAGGTAGACTTGCCTCCACCTTGTGCTGTTGTGAGTGGTTTTGTTTCTTGCTTTTCATTTCAAGTTATTTTCTTAATGGTTGCCTACACCTTGGGTGAGACATCCCCAAAATTGTATGGCTAGATTAGTAATGTGTTTATGATTTGTTTATGCTCACATGGTTAAAATCTTCTAGAAGTAGATCTCAAATTCACATAACTAGTCTTAGATTAAGCCCATGGAGGCATAAATTCACTTACATGCTTTAATATTTCAAGTTTCATTTCTTAGCACATTATCTTAAAGCAATAACATACATGGTTAAGTGGTGATGAGCTAAAGCATTTCCTTCTTTCTTTGGTAAGTTGTTCTTATCCTTTAAAAGCATTCTTTTCTTTCATGGTTGCAAATATTCTTGGTTAAGTAAATGGTGTAGGGATAACTTGTTCTTTTCAGCAATGCATTATACATGCTATATGTGTTTACATGCTTCATTCTTAAGATTTAAAACACATCTTTTGGGTTGATTAAATTTTCGGTTTTGACACTTTTTCACTAGTTTTGGGCAAGTAAAAGTCACTTAAACATTCATAAACAACCTAAAATACTTCGTCCATAGGGGTAATAGTATATTAGACTTAATAGGACACCTAAATTCTCCATCTTTGCAATCTAAAATGTCGTTTGAGGAAGGCAATGAAAGGTCCTAGGCCGGGGACGGTCTCACGGTTTGCGACGTCCTTTTTGGGAGTACTCGGATCTTTAGGATTGACCTGTGAAGCTAGGGTAGGCCTCGTTGCCTCACTTCCTGAGCATCCAAAAACCATTTGGTAATTGGGGGAGGAGGATTTTGGTTTGACACTTAGTTAGGGTAATTCAATCTTTAAAATGTTTAAGTAACCCTTAATTCACTAAGCATTTAAACAACTTAGCTACATTGGTACATCTTATGGTTCAATACTTGCAAGAATAACTCTTTTTCAATGTTACATGCAAGTAACATTTCTTTTGCTTTGTGGAATAATTAAATAAGTGTCAATTTTTAGTATTGTGGAACACTTGTGCTTTAAAGCTTTCAAATCTTTTGTTAAGTTTTCTTTGTGGTGTGATCCCTCAAGAGATAGTGCATCCCATTTGGAGGCATCATCTTGTTGGGTCTTGAGTGTTGATGTTTCCATTGAAAAACAATCCAATAGAGTAAGTGCTATTGGGGAATGCTTGTCTTTAATGTGTTGATGATCTTCATGCTTTGATATCCTTTAATTCCTTCACATTAAAACACATGGTTAGCTTGTTTCTTATGTAATTTTGTATCTTGTTGTACATCTCCTATTTTGATATTGTTGTATATCTATCATTCATTATTGGTTGTAAGCTTCTTTGTAATCTTTTGTAATCATTGTAATTTAAACCCCTCAAACATTAGTTGACCCCTTTGCCCAATCTTAGGCACTAGTCTTAGTTGTCCTAGGAAATCCTTTGCTTGTCATAATTGAATCATTGCACATTGCATTGTTGCCTTTACATCATAGGCTAGATTTTCCCCCAACCTTAAACTAATTAAAAAAAACTCCTAGAACATAACGTTAATCTTATCTAGTAACTAGGGTCTACCTCCCTTGGCTTCCCTAGGAGTAAGCTTAGACGGAAGAGGCTCAATTCAAAGTGACAACATGGGCTTTGAACCTAGAAATTGTGCCTCCAAAGGCACACTAAGTGAGCAGGACTTAGCTCACGTTTGCAAGTGTGTATAAGGACGACAATAGGTCCTATGTAGAGTAGATAGCCCATCCATTCGATATGCCCTCGACATACCAGAGTCCCCCTCCGCAACGTCTGAACCCTTTGAGGAAGAGAAGCTAGTTACGATTTACAAGGAATGTCCCCCCGAAGTCAAAAACCTATTTTTTCAGACAATTGTCAAACCTGGGCATTATCCTGAGTGTCTGTCCTTGCAAATGAATGTAAATGTCATGGTTATCGAAATCCAGTTGGCCTGTTCCATACTCTGTCAAAGTTTAGGTCTAGATGATGACAAATATGTAGTTGAGGTCATGTTAGGTTTTCTGTTAATATTTTTGCAGTCAATCAGTTTGTATCAGCTTTGAAGGGTTCATAGATGATAATGTACACAAACAACTAGTGAATTTCCAGTCACCGAGGAACTTCAAATATTACACATACTTGCTAAAGAAGTTACTGGAGACAAACAAGATAGAGTTCCCTTAAGCATCATTCATCTCAACTGAATGCAAAAGAATCACAATGCTCATTTCATAAATAAGATCATGTCCAGAGTTTACAACCTGATCTTCAACTCCATCCTGTCAAGAGTCCTGGAGGACATGAAAAGTTATTTGCAGCCAAATCCAGAAAATAGAGTTGGAGATTGGGTGTTTTTCATGCCTTCTACAGTAATTTGGGTATATGGTTGTCAAGAGGCACCTTACCTTCTGCCTATTTTTCTAACACCCAGATTCTTTTCCCTAGAGTTCATCAAACAAAGAATCATCTCAGAGACAACATTTTTTGAAAATGCACAAGGTGTCCAACCTAAAATTTCCTTTCATCATAGGACCCTTTGTCATGAAGACTAGATCCTGCTTATCTCAGATCCAGGCAAAACTCAAGGAGTTTGGATTTGCACAGCTACAAGAGAGAAGATATGATCCACATCAGGTCATATATAAAAGAAGATTGATGAACAAACAATCCCCTTATGAACATGAGTATGTTGAAGGTTTTGACAAATTAACAAATTTAGAAACACATGTTGATATGGAAGCCATCTTGCAGTCTACTCGAACACAACAAGTAGGGCCAACCTTAAAGCAGACTCAGACACAACAGACCTCTTAGAAGTTGATACTCCAAGTTCCCAAAGTATCTGTCTACACCAAGAGAAACAGTTTAGAGGACCTAGGCACTAGTAGTCAACAAACTACTCCCAAGAAGATAAAGATCACACAATCTCCATGGATAGTAGATCTGGAGGAAGAAGAGTCTAAGGGGAAAGTAAGTATGGATATGGTGGAGAGTGGAACTGGCAAGGAAGAAGATGGTAAAAGAAGCATTCCCTAAAGTGAAAGCAGCTCAAGAGCTTTCAACAACAAAAAGCACATTTTAAATAAAACACCTGGAGCAGTTTATCAATCTAAAGAAGATTTAGCAAAGCAATATGCTATGAAAGGAAGCTTGGCCATGAGTGAAATAAAAGAGTTGATACATGAGGTAGAAATGATTTCTGAGCATAAGTCTTCTCTGTTCTCAGTCAGGGATATAGAGAAGAAGACACTCAACATAGCAGTTGCAGATGAGGATAAAGTGTATGAGGTTAAGCTACATTATGAAAACACCAGTGCCCCAAACAAGGTGAAATTCTACAAAAACACCAGTGACATGTTGTATTCGGACTACCTAGTTTCGAGCTTGAATATTTCAAGGTTGACAACTCATGCACTTAAGTTGGAGGGACAATCGATACAAGAGAAAGCATCCAACAGAGCTTGGCAGACTCAAGTCAAGAGATTAGAATCTAAAGACCCTCAGGGAGTGAAAGCCTCCTTGGAAGAGAAAGACAAGTTGATCCAAAGCTTGAAGAAAAAACTAAAAATGTCTACCACAGAGCATCCACAAACATCAGAACTGGTTTCTCTAGAACAAGAGAAGGAGACATTTTGACAAGAAGCATTGAATTACAAGGCCAAAGTATTACAACTGGAGAAAGAAAAAAAGAATTGGTCACAAGGGCAGACAGGAGCATCAGACATGGTTGTTGTACCTTCTACTGCAGAAACTCAGCCACGCATTGATGGATTGGTTTAGGCTATGTCCCAAGTTAGACTGAAGGTGGGTGAGATCAAAGGTCTAAAGGAAGATATAGAAAAGTTGCAACAGGAAATGAAAACAAAGGATGAAAGGATGGCCCAGTTCCAGATAGAGAATCAAGCTTTGCAGGAAAGAGTAAACAAGCTTAAGATAAGGTTGAGAGGCAAAGGACTATTGCAGGGAGCAAAGCATATCATATGGGATTATATTGTTGTTGAAGTTGCCAAGTTCAAGGTATACTTAAATTTCATCAATGACAAAGATAGCATGGCCATCACAGCCAGAAGAAGATGCACTGTTGTGAGTGAGACACTAGAAAAGAAACCCTCAGAGTGGGCCCAGAATGCTATAAATCTATTGAATTCCATTCCCACTACTGAACTTCAGACCATTGGGGTCAAATATAGGACCACATTGATCATTTGGGCTAGGAGAGTTATTTCCAAGCATAACTTGCTTAAATCAATCCAAACCAAGGCCATGCAGATGGAGTAGAGCATATAGAAATTCAAATATCTGTTTGAAGAGTTGTTCGTCAAAGGCCTCCCACCATTTTGGGATGGCAAAGGAAAACTGTATGATCAAGAGGAGTACAACTTTCAACTCACCCAATGCAAAATGGATCACTCCAAGTTTGAAAGCATGGAGGAAAACTTGAAAGGAGCCACCCTGGTAGAATGTTTGACCGTAGATTTTGAGATCTTGAATCAGTTAAAGACAGTGAAGATCGCACTACTAACCGTGACTTATGCCTCTTGCATGGACCTGGAGATCATGATCAAGAAAATAATGGATTACGATATCCCTTCTGACTTGCAGTGGAAGGAGATAGTCTGGTTGGGCAAGACAAAATGCGGCTTTCCAGGAACCAGCAAATAGCCTCCAAGTGTCACCAAATTGGTAAGTTCAACAAAGGACCAAAACAGGACAGATGGTGAGGACAAAAGTCAAGCAGTCAAAGAAATCGTTCATTAGTTTATGAAATGTTTTTTATTAATCATTGTAAATCGGTTCACATACCGAGACTATCAGTTGAAATTATTAGAATTAGTCTTAGAAGCTTAAACGTTTAAGTTCAGCTATTGTAATCAATTTCTAATTGAAAGGAACTCGAATTGTATAAATACTAGAAGTTCTGAATGTATTAATGTTGGCAGAAGTGCAAGGGCACCTCTTAGTTGTCTTCTGAACTCAATTGTAAATTTCTGGAGATGAATTGAATACATATGCAGAATCTTTTGAAGTCTCTGTGAAAAGATTCTAATGGTGGTGATATGAGTTTTGTCTCCTTTCATTGTATGTATTTCCTATGTTCTTTAATTCCATTTGCACTTTCTTCTTTTTAAATTGGATAGTTAAAATCTCAGAATTCATCTCTTGATTCTCTCGGCTTAAGCAATTTAAACTATGTGAAATTCTTCATAACTTATTCAGAATTCATTTCAGTAATGCTATGATGCAGTTACTTGTTTTCTCCTTCTTCTTACACTCTGCTTAAATACGATTTATAACTCAGATTCATTGCCTCATATAGCCTTTATCCTCTGGAGAGTTTTACCGACCAACCATTGTTTTCATTCACTTTCAGAATTTCGACTCCATAGCCCTAAGTGACCCTCCCCTTCCTTACCAACAACTTTATAAAAAAACCCCAAAACAAACTAAATCTAGCCACTGATTGCCAAAGAAATATCAAGTGACACGGGAGAGCCCTCTCTGAGCTGAGTAGGCTAGTGCCCAACTCTAAAACTGGTTGAAATAGTTACCTCTGTCATTTGTCTATCAGTCGGACAAAATTTACAAAGTGCTAACATGTTACACAAGAAATAGGAATGAAATATATGAAAACCAATAATTTTATTAAGAGTGGAGTCATTGAATACATTCATATCAATTATCTTTTGTTTGGCTAGTACGCAATTTAATGACCTAACTACCTTTTCTTAATGGCATCTATTAAACTAATAATAATGACACTTTTATAAGATTCCCTTATTACATTTCACTCAATTAAGTCATATTGGAGCATTATACTCTAACACTCCCTATTAAGCTACAATTCTAACTATTAAATCTTGATTGAAAACAACAACCAAAAAAGATAAAATAAAAAAACTTTGATTGAAAACAACAACCAAAAAAAATAAACTAGAAACATTTTCTTAAGCAACTTCCCTCCTTTACAGATCTTGAACTCTATATGTACTTTGTCATGTTGTCTTGTCACCCTCGTAAGGGTAGAATTACCAAAATCCCAAATTTTTGTGAGTTCCCAAAATCCTCAAATTCCCAACTCCCAAATGATTGAAATTTCCTTATTCACAATCTCCTTAGACAAGAATCAATGCTAAGTTAAACCTTATTTGATTCCCTCATGTATCAAAGATTCAATCACTCAAAACAAGTAATCATCCTCTATTCCATTGACACACTTCTCAACGTCATATTCAAGCTTAGATGATTCTTCGATTGTGAAATCCTCTGTTGTTAAGTATTATATTTTCCTTTGTCATTAACCTTCCCTTTTAGAATATCATTGGCTCTAACTTTACAATTCCACACTATGAGACCTATTTTTCTACAATAATAACACTTGAGATCTTCTTTAACAATTTTCTTCCTTATATTTTTTCATTGAACTTATGGTAAGTAATGCATTTTCTGGATGGAAAGCACTTTTTGAATCTCCTTCATTTAGCTTTTCTCTTCAACCAAAAGAGATGATACCATATCATCTAAATAGTGTGAAAACATTTGACTTAATGTAAAAATAACATTGTTGTAAGTTGAAGGTAAACAATTTAACAAGGCTTTTGCATCCTCTCCTTCTACTTTTGCACCAACTTTTACTAAATCTCTTATAAGCAACTTCAAATCATTTATATGTCTGGACATAATAGCTTTAGCAGCCATTTTAAATGTAGATAGTTGTAATTTTAATGGAAATTGTGTAGTTATCACTTTTGTACTAAATAAATTTTGTAATTGCTCGTAGATTTCTTTAGAAGATTTGTCTAAATTGTTGGAGTTACTTCACACATACCTAGGATTTATTTTTCCTAAGGTTTTTCCTTGCTTATTAGTCATTATTAGTCATTATCCAGTCTCCTATATTTTATGAAGAATATTCCTCTAGGGAGAATATTCTCTTCAGTTTGACTAGTTGAGTGGATTCTAGATGCTACATTGGTTTTGTCACCATGAAACATTGGGATCATCCCCAGCTAATGCGCATTAGCCTTGGTATCATCACCAAACCTGCGCATTACCCATGATTCCCCGATCTCCTCCTCACTTCACTATGTTTGAGTCAATTAACTGAAAACTGGTAGACTAGTTAACTCAGCTAGGTGGCAATTCACTTCCATAACTGCCTGAGAGACTAGACTAGGTGGAATTTTTCTCCCTTAACTGTTGGTGTGTGTCCAGACCACTCTAGACCACCACTATGGCACATTGAATTCTTCTCCAATGCGCATTGGTTGATTTATACAGAGTATATCATGTGTAAATTATTCATTATTCATTACGGTTAATGAGAATTCTTCCATTCTTTCTCTCTTGCTTCTCCTTTCTCATTTTCTCTCTGCAAATGTGTGTGGTGTTTTCTAGCTAGATCTATTATGTGCAGGTTCAACACATTTACATGGTATGATAGCCAACGAACTGATAAGCAAAAACTACACCAAATTATTTTTGCAAGTACCAAAGATTGAAGACAGCGGGAACATGGAATTCCCAAAAGAATTCATTCTTACACCTTACAATTACTTTGCATGGAATGAGAGAATAATCATACATCTCTGAACCATAGGATTTTATAGTTTAACCATGAATACAAACATAAAACTGACATCCGCCATAGAAAAATTCAGAACAATTTGCAGTCTCATCTCTCATGATCTCCTTTTTCACGTATCTTCCTGTAAAAACTCCAATGAATCCTGGACCACCTTGGAAGGGCTCTTTGGAAAATAGGATGAGATAAGGGGACACATGCTTGAGGTGGAATTTCTCACATTGGATCAAAAAATATTCAACAATCTCCAAGATTTCTTTACAAAATTCAAGGATTTATTGTCGCAACTCAAAGCTTGCGAGGTTGATAAATCTAAGGAGGAGAAACAAATGGTTCTCACCATTCTCTCCAAACTTGGTCATGAATTCTCTATTTTCATATCCACATTTCATTCAGTCA
Source organism: Picea mariana (assembly GCA_032191745.1). Taxonomy (NCBI): domain Eukaryota; kingdom Viridiplantae; phylum Streptophyta; class Pinopsida; order Pinales; family Pinaceae; genus Picea; species Picea mariana. Next base: position 24,619 of record JASDQU010684046.1, on the reverse strand, counting down.
AATTCTCCTTTGGAGCCACCTAGAAGATGCCCTCTCTTGAGGAATTTATCGAATCTCTTTCACAAGAGCAAACCAAGCTCATCAACATGGGAAAAATCAAAGACCCAAAGGCACATGCACTTACTATGCAAGATGGAAGCCATCAATATCAAAAATATAAATATAAAGACGAAACAAATCTCATGCAAATCTGAAGAAGGAAGGGTACTCAAAACCCTTCACCGATGCCTCCGGATCCAAAGGTGGAAAGGGAAGAAAAAGGGATAAATGCACATACTTCCATAAAGGATTCCATCTAGAATCTGCATGCATGCAAAAACAAATATATCTCATGAATCAAATACTTCAACAAAATAACCTTGGAGATTGCATCCCCGAGGGTGCCAAGAAGAAGAAGCCAGAAGATTAGAATCCCAAGAAAGATAATTCCAGCCATGCTTTGATTGCCATCAACTCTTCTCCCGGTACTTGGATCGTAGATTCACGAGCATTACATCACATGGCTGCCAAAAAAGCATTCTATTCTTCATTGGATGCATGAAAAGGTCCTCCTATTATGATGGGGGATAACTCTCTATTCAAGGTCACCGACAAAGGAAAGATTAACTCACCAACAAAAGCTTCAAGAATGTGTTGCACGTTCCCAAACTTTCTTTCAATCTTATCTCCGTATATCAAATGATGAATTTTGACACTGGAAAGAAATTCATATTCACATTAAATGCAGTGGACATCTATGACATGCAAACCAATTCCTGGCTTGCTACCGGTGAGGTAAATCATCAATCTAGATTGTATACATTTTCTGAATTTATTGAACCAGATTCTGCTTTACTGCTTATCCATGCTAATGAAAGTAGTAGGATATGGCACGAAAGGTTCAGGAATTTGAATTTCAGATATATGCAACAACTTAGCAAGAAAATATTTTTTTATGGTCTACCAGACATCCATTTCTCCAATGGAATCTGTGAGGGATGTGTTCTTGGAAAACACCCTCAAGAGAAATTCGACAAAGGAAAGACTCAGACAGCTTCCGCTCCTTTAGATCCTATCCATAGTGACCTCATGGGTCCTTTTTCGCATCCATCAATCAACAAAGTGAGGTTTGTTCTCATTTTTGTTGAAAATTTCTCACGTTTTAAATGGATTTACTTTCTCAGGAAAAAAATCTGAGGTCTTTCAACATCTCAAAGATTTCAAAGCCCTGGTTGAGACACAGTCATGAAAGAAAATCAAAGTCCTCCGAACTGATAACGGGGGAGAGTATGTCAATCATGAGATCCAGAATCTTTTCCATGAGGCAAGGATTCAGTTGCAACACACAATTCCTTATACTCTGCAGCAAAACAGAGTTGCTGAGCAGAAAAACAGATCTCTAAAGGAGATGGCATCTTGCATACTGCATGCAAAGTCACTACCACAAAGACTATGGGCTGAAGCACTTAATTTTGCAACCTACATCCAAAAAAAATCTCCCCATAGATATGTCAAGAATAAGACCCCTATACGAGGCTTGGCGTTTCATCAAATCGGAAGTGACCCACTTTCGTATTTTCGTTTCACGTGCATGGGCCCAAATTTCCTCTGAAAAGAGGAAGGCACTTGATCCACAGAGCACAAAATGTATCTTTGTTGGATACCCTGATGATGTGAAGGGATACTGAATTATTGATCTTTCCTCAGACCGACTCATCATTGAGCGAAGTTTCCAATTCGAGGAAAGTGTCTCGCATGTACCTCAACAACCGCGTGCAGGCACATTCATTCTTCCACCTGTCTGATATGATGAGCATGCACATGCCGACTCTTCTTCAAATGAAAGTTATGATTCAGAGGATTCAGAGGATTCCGATACAAAGTTAATAGAGTCAGATGTAGAGTCAGAGCATCCAGATGCAAATGCAGAGCCAGCGTAGAGGCCCAAGTGGTCACAAACTACTCTTCAGGATGCAAGGGATCTTTTTGGTGATCCAATCGATACTAGGAGGACTCAATCTGATTTCGAGGAGCCTCCTATTGCACTCACTTCCACTGAACCATTTCCCTCTAGGCATATTTTCTTGGTTCAGACTTCGAATCCAAAGTCTTATGGTGAGGCTACTGGAAATCCCTTTTGGGAATCTTCCATGCAGGAGGAGTACTACTCCCTCCTCGAGAACCAGACTTGGGATCTCGTTCCCCTTCCTTCTGGAAGGAAACTTGTTAAATGCATATGGGTCTACAGAACCAAGAGCGTAGCGGATGGACAGATTAGCAGATACAAAGCCAAGCTTGTTGCCAAAGTCTTTCAGCATGTGCATGGCATTGACTATGATGAGACCTTCGCTCCAGTAGAGAAGATGGATTCCATACGTTTGGCACTTGCCATTGTGGTAGCCAAGGGATGGGAAGTCCATCAGATGGACGTGAAGAATGCATTTCTTCATGGTGATGTCTCTGAGGAGATCTATATGGAGCAGCCCCAGGGATTTATGCAAGACTCATCTTTGGTCTGTCAACTGAAGAAGTCTCTTTATGGCCTCAAGCAGGCTTTGAGGGAATTTTATGCCAAGATGGACTCCTACCTATTGTCTTAGAACTTTGTACGTTGTAAATCAGACCCAAATGTCTATATGCTCAGGATGATTGATTCATGTCTGCTCTTAGTTTTGTATGTTGATGATTTGTTGATCACCGGTTGCTCAACTTCATCGATTGCTGCAGTCAAGACAATGCTACATGACAGGTTTTTGATGACGTACATGGGTCCGCTACACTTCTTTCTTAGACTCTAGATCAATCAGGATGCATCATGCATCAAACTATCTCAGGCCAAGTATGCACGAGATCTCCTTGAGAGATTTCACATGACAAACTACAAGTATGCTTCGACTCCTTTCCTATCAAGAATCAAACTTGAGGATGGTGGGGACACTCCATTGGTTGACAAAAAACTATACAGACAGCTAGTGGGGAGCTTGTTGTATCTCACACACTCCAAACCAGACCTCTCCTATGTAGTTGGCGCAGTTTCCAGGTTCATGCAGGAGCTGCATGAGCTACATTGGAAGGCTACAAAGCATATCCTTTGATACATACAGGGCACCATCACCTTTTGGATTCATTATGAAACAGACTCTACATTAGATCTCATCGAGTTTACTGATTTTGACTGGGCTGGCGACAACACTGATTGCAAGTCCACATCTCGTTACTCACTCAGTCTTGGTTCTGGGCCTATCTATTAGTCGAGCAAGAATCAAGCTACCATTGCTCTATCTTAAGTCAAGGCAGAGTACAGAGGGGTAGTTAACATAACCATTCAGACTATGTGGCTACAACATTTTCTCACTGAGTTGGGCATTTAGTTTCATCGGCCGATCGTCATCTAGTGTGACAACCAGAGCACTCTGAAGTTCTGCAGAGATCCATTTCAAAGGCAGCGGATGAAGCACATTGATATCCACATGCATTACATCCAGGACTTAGTACACAAGAGGATCATCAACCTACAATTATGTCCTTCAGCAGAAAAGGCGACATACGTCTTCACTAAGACCTTCACTAAGCAAAAGTTTCATTATCTGCGAATTCGTCTTGTAGTGAAGGACACAGTTGCCTAACAACTTTAGTTCTTCTTTTTACACACA
>JASDQU010684046.1:5777-20853 GCA_032191745.1 Picea mariana | reverse complement strand
ATTTTCACCATAGTGATGTTCAGGGGGGGTGTTAGAGTTACTTCACACACACCTAGGATTTTTTTTTCCTAAGTTTTTTCCTTGTTTATTAGTAATTATTAGTCATTATCCAATCTCCTATATTTTAGGAAGAATATTCCTCTAGGGAGAATATTCTCTTCAGTTTTCACTTTAGTTTGACTAGTTGAGTGGAGTCTAGATGTTGCATTGGTTTTGTCACCATGCAACCTTGGTATCATCACCATCAAATGTTCATTAGCCTTGGTATCATCACCAGACTGACGCATTACCCATGATTCCCTGATCTCCTCCTCACTTCACTCTATTTAAGTCAGTTAACTAAAGACTAGTAGACTAGTTAACTTAGCTAGGTGGTAGTTCACTCATGTAACTTCCTGAGAGACTAGACTAGGTGGAAGTTTACTCCCGTAACTGTTGGTGTGTGTTCAGATCACTCTAGACCACCACTATGGTGCATTGGCTTCTCCTCCAGTGCACATTGGTTGAGTTATACAGAGTATAACATGTGTAAATTATTCATTATTCATTATGGTTAATGAGAATTCTTCCATTCTTTCTCTCTTGCTTTTTCTTTCTCAATTTCTCTCTGCAAATGTGTGTGGTATTTTCTAGTTAGATCTATTTTGTGCAGGTTCAAACATTTACATAAATCAACATAATTTAATTTTGAATTTCAAAGAACAAGGCCAATGATTAACTTGACATTGTCATCTATGTTTTGCCACTCTATCAATTTTTTAGGCTGTATAAGTTCAAGGTCAGTGCCTTTGACTATTCCTCATAAATTTTTACTCTATGTTTTTCCACTCAATCAATTTATTACGTTGTATAAGTTTAGGTTCAGTGAATTTGACTATTACTCGTAAATTTTTAGGTTCAGTGACTTTGACTATTCCTCATAAATTTTTACTCATTAAATGGATTTGTATGAAAATTAAATCCATTAAATTTTTATAAAGGAATTTCCATTCTAAAAGCTTGAAATAAAAGGTTTTATGTATTTTGATAACAAAGACTTTGTCAATTGGGTTTAGCTTGGATGGTTGTGAGGAATGATGTTATCCTCCCTAGTGGGGTTCAATTCCCATAAATAAAATGTTAAGCTCATAATGAATATGTTGCAATGGCTTTTCCATGAAAAACAAAAAGTCTTTGGTCTTTACAAATTTCAAAATTTCAAGACTAAAAGAATACCTTTTTAAATGTTGTTCGACCGATTGTTTGTTGTCGCCGAATCTGTGCCCTCTGTCACTAGGCAACTTAGGCTAAGAATCTATGCCCTCTATCACTAGGCAACTTAGGCTATGAATCTGTACTCTCTTCAAAATGTAACTTAGGGTATGAATATGGACTCTCTTCAATATGGTGACTTAGGGCATGAATCTGGAATTTGTGCTTTCTTCAAAATAAATTTCAGGTTGTCCTATGTAGTGTGTTAGGCTAAAATAACACAAACTCTATTATCCTAGAGGCTCTCTTTGATTTGATTAACGCCGACTTTCTTCTCTCTCTAATATGATGGCTACTCTCCTCTATATGATGGCTCATCTCCTTCCTTGATAAGGGGACTTCTCTATTTGCGTGTAGTAGCTCAATTCCTTCAACACGATGGAACAAATGATACAAAGGCTTTTCTTTGGCATCTTGTGGTGGCTTTTCTATTGGTTTATTGTAGCAGCTCCCTTTGTTCTTGAATCAAAGTTTCATCAAATTGAATAAAATAATTCGACGGTGGCTTTGTTTCCGTTTTGCAAGATATAAAAACCAGTAATTTTATTAATGGTGGAGTTATTGACTACATTGACATCAATTTGACTTGATTGTCTTTTTCTTTAATGATATCTATTAAACTAATATTAAATTCAGTTATATGACCCTACTTAGGTAAGGATGACGCTACTTAAAAAAGAGGACTATGAGAAATATCGTGCACCCAAGGGAGATAGGAGGACATAGTCCCCAAATGACAAGGAAAAATATGGCCTCTTGCCTAAGAGGATCCAACACTAATTCAAGGTAGTCTACATAGGCTTGAGGAGATACTAAAGGGCTTACCAATGGAAAAGGCCTACTTAGGAGATAAGGAGGACCCATCCTTAAAAAGAGAGGGTAAAGGAACAATGAAAATAAAGACAAGAATTCTCCTACAAAAAGAATAGAGGAAGGGAGAAAGAAGTGATATTTGCTAAGAATAAGTTTAACCCATCAATATTTGTTTAAATCCACAAGGAACTACCAAAAAATGAACTATCTTGGAACATTATGTGGGGTCATGGTGGAGTTACCAAAAATGTAACAAATAGCTTAGCAGACAAACTACATGCCTGGCCCCAAAGAAGTTGTATGACTCGAGAGCTAGATTGAGATACATAGGGTCTAAATTCGAGCTTGTCCAAAAGGACCCAACACAAAATCAAGAGAGAAACTATGGAAGCTCGAGGAGATACTAGAGGTTTCCACCTATGAAAAAGACCTAATTAGGAGACTTTGGGGGGGCATCATTGAAGATGGGAGGGTAAAGAAACTAGGAAAGGAAAGAGGGGGGAGGGGGGGCAGTTCTCCCATGAAAGGAAAAGAAAAATGAGGGAAGAATAGTCATCTTTTTCAAGGAAGAGTAAATCCAACTCACTAATAATTGGTTTAAACAACAAGGAACCACCAAAATAATGAACTAGCTTGGGACTCAAAGTGGGGTCATAGTGGAGTAACAAAAAATGTAACACATTTCAATAGATAAAATACACATCTCATGCCAAACAAGGTGGAAAACTCGGGAGATCTCTTGGGCTCCATAGGGTCCAAGTCTAAGATTGGGAAAAGGCAAAGAGAGGCCAAAAAGAGATAATTTAATAATCTAGGTTGTTGGAATCATGTGTTGTATTGTATTTAGCACTTAATGTTTTGCATACGCTGCCATTCAATATTGCATTTATCTAATTCCTTTAACATGAGACTACTTAGATTGCTCCAACTAGACAATTAAAATAAGAAAGTGAGAAGTATTGAAATATAATTAACCCCTCAACCCATTGTCTATGGTGAGATTAGTGGCTATATCATTTTCTACAAGGTCATTGATTTCCCTTCGCAAAATACAAAGGATTGAGTAATGAAAAGGAGCAAGGGAGGGATGGATCATTACAAGTTGGATGAGAATCCAACTTATAGTAAGTGATAAGTGATTCAAATAGTAGGTACACATCAAATAAACTAAATAGAAGGGCAAGAACCATGCATTTTTATTTCTAAATAGGAATTCTTAAAGTGTCGTCCAAATCGAAGGCATGGAAGCTCCAACATGTATTGTGCTAATCCTCCCTTTTTGGTTTCTAGGGGAAAGTGTAATATTCTCCCTACACCTTGTTCCAAGCTCCAAGCCAAGGAGAATGAGGTTAAGAGAAGGAGGTGGAAAGTAGGAAAAGTGTTTGTAACGTACTCGACCACCCCTATGCTTGCTAGGATGGTGGGGCACTGGAAATTTTCACCAATTTCCCTTCAATTTCACACATTAACTACTATGATACCAATATGTATATTATTTCATGTCATATGATACAATTATGCAAGCTATTGCATAATCCACTTTGAAAATTCATAAAATGTATGCATAACAATTCATTAATGCACAACATTTAAATACATAAATACACACAATAAAATAGCATAAAAGCAGAAATAAACAACACTTATCTTTGATAATGAATTACACAATTGGATGTAGGTGTGGGACATTCCTCCTAGCCCTAGGCTCTGTTGCACCAAGTCTTTATGCAACAGGCCACCCCGAGTTGGGGCTATGAGTCCACAAGGACTAACGAGCACTCTCTCATCCCAAATTCTTGCTAGTATCATGACCTATTCACCCTTGCAAGCATCCCAATCACCAACTCTATTTTCTTCTTTCTCCTGCACAACCCAAAGAGTGGATCCCCTTCTTTGCAATGCAATCCCTTGAGCTATCACACCCCTTTTCATGCTCTAACACAGATTGGCCAGGAAAATCTCAATGCTAGGATCTATAGGGATCTCAATGTCAACTTTCACAACATAATTACAATTCAAACCCCATTAGAGGATTTTCTCCATTCCTCTTGCAGTTTGTACTTGGAAATCAAGGAAGTCCTCCCCAACAACTTTTGCATGCATTTCAAGGTTGATATGCCTTTTACATAAGCTAAGGTAAGGACTTTGGGTTATAATTTAAAATATTATAATATTTCTAGATTTGGTATGTTTGAGCCCCCTTAAGCCCCCTCTCATGGATTCATATCCCCCCTCATCTCACAGCTAGCGATGCATTTTATTAATAACTTTGATGTACATTATTTACATTACATGTCCCTTAGCCATACTATTTGGCTAACAACCTAAATTACATAGATATATTACATTACATTTTTAGTGATCAAAACTAGGGTATTACATTTGTCCCTATGGGGAGCAAGGGATCCCCAAAGGAGCGAAGGTTCAAGGCAACAAAAAATAACTCTAAACTAAGAGAGTTATGCCCAATTTAGAGAAAAAATATAGATGACTCAACAAATTTTTAGAAAATGTGATTTTTGTTCTATTGGAAACCAAAACAAAATCAATACTATGTTCCATAAGAAGCAACAAAATCTCACATAGTAATAGAACAAAACCTCATGAATGAGAAAAAATGTGTGAAATGATCCACCGATTCATAAAATAGAAAAGATTTTTTGGGAGAAAACACACAAAAAGGAAAAAGGCAAGGTCGAAGGGAAAAAGATGGGAATTTGACCCTCAAAACAAAAGAAGGTACATGGAGTGCCTCACCAAGAAGTGCGCCCATTGACGAAACCCAAAGAAAAAACAAAGCAATGGATCCTCCACTAGATTAAACCACCAAATCAAATGGTTGTTCCTTACACATTCAACCAAGTATCAAAAAGAGAGGAGTAAGGTCTCCAATAATGAAACAAAAAATCCAAGAACAAGGATGAAAAATCTAACGTAAAGTAGAAAAAGTGTCCATATGTCTAGCAAGGGCTCCCAAGACAAGAGAAGGTTCAAGGAAACAAAAAATAAGTCTAAACTAAGAGAGCTATGCACCAATAGACGACTCAACAAATTTTTGGAAAAGGTGTCTTTGTTCTGTTGGAAACAAAAACAAGATCAACACTATGTTCCATAAGAAACTAGCAAACTCTCACATAGTAATGAAACAAAACCTCATGAATGAAAAAAATTGCATGGAATGATCCACAGATTCGTAAAATAGAAAATATTTTTGGAAAAAACTCACAAAAAAGAAAAACGCAAGGTCGAAGGGAAAAGGATGGGAATTTGACCCTAAAAAAATGCACATGGGGTGGCCCACCAAGGAGTACACCCATTGATGAAACCCAAAGAAAAAACAAGGCAAAGGATCCTCCTCTAGATTAAACCACCAAAGCAAATGGTTGTCGCTTACACATTCAACCAAGTGATCAAAACTAATGTTCTGTATTGGTTGTACATGGCGGGGCCCACTAATAATCACAGGTAATAGTGATACTCCAATGAATAATGCATCAATATGAGAAGGAAAATCTAGCTAGAGCTTCTTAGGTATGAAAGAGCTCAAATAACTAAATTGAACTAAGGGTGGTAGATGCTTAGTTAAAGTAATTCTAAACAATCATCCCACGGTTAGTTTTTTTATTCCACAACATTAGCATTTAAGTACATATTGAAATAATGTGTAGCAGCGCCCTTTTCTCTTGAATCAAAGTTTCATCAAATTGAATAAAAAAATTCGACAGTGGCTTCGTTTCCGTTTTCCAATGGATTTATCTCATTGTGGGTTCAGTTCCTTGCTACGATGGCTTTGTCTCCTTTCAATTCTAAACCCTTTCCTCTCACAGCAACACAACTTCCCTCTCAAAGCTACACGACTTTGTTTGATCCAATTTAAGATGGTTTATTCATGCCAAGACACGTACTTCTACATAACTTTGAACTTCACAACCACTGGACTCCAATATTTCCAAGCTCATGGGGTTGAATATGGCTCCAATACCATGTTATGAAATTGATCATGTGTTACACAATACCATGAATGTGTTACACAAGAAATAGTAATGAAAGATATAAAAACCAGTAATTTTATTAATGGTGGAGTTATTGACTACATTGACATCAATTTGATTGTCTTTTTCTTTAATGATATCTATTAAACTAATATTAAAGTCATTTATATGATTTTATTACATCTCATTAGATTAAGTCATATTGAAATCTCAATTGGAAGGTCACAATTTACTAGAGTCATAGAAGTTTGTTTTTATCTGTATCATTATGCATATAAGTTACTAAAATAAGTTTTCCCGCATAAGAGAACGACACTAAGCACTTGTTGTTATGATTCTCTCCCTTTAAAAACATTTTACTTTCATAAAATATTTATATAGATACACCGTTATAAGGCTACAAAGAGAGCAAGTTGGGAGCAAGAGGGAACACTCATAGGGGCAAGGCCAAATGAGGACAGTAGCTTGCAACAAAAATTGCATAGCAAGGTCCAAATATCAAAAAAAAAGAAAAGATCCTCCACCAATATGGTTGGGAGCAGCCATAAAAACTATTTAGGTAAGGATGATGCTACTTTAAAAATAGGACTATGAGAAATATCGTGCATCCAAGGGAGATAGGAGGACATAGTCCCCAAATGACAAGGAAAAAGAGGGCCTCTTGCCCAAGAGGATCCAACACTAACTCAAGGTAGTCTACATAGGCTTGAGGAGATACTAAAGGGCTCACCGATGGAAAAGGCTGTTGTTGGGAAAAATACCCTACAGACTAGCAAACTAGGGTCAGACATGCATGCAGATTTTGATCGAAAAGAAGTTGCTTTTTACCTACAACCCAAAACTTAAACCCCTCTTTCACAGTACATACATGGAAAAGGACTACTAACCTTGTTACCGGTGTTCGATGCAGATCCTCCATTGCGCTTTGACCACTTGCTTGCGCTGCTCCTTCCACAGATAACCTGTAATCAAGACAAATAACAACTATGCATGCATGCTACTTCTCTACCTGAGGGTTAGAAATCAAGCATAAATTAACCAAACCATAGATAACTCATGCATTGGGATGGGAAAAGTATTCTTTTATTACTTGAAAAATGAATCAACTTACAATCAAAGTTGAGATCAACCACCGCTCCTTGAACCTGATCCCGGGCTCCTCTTCTTCCGTCCTCCAACTGCTTTGCATTAAATCTCTTTTGGCATGAGGAAAGGCTAAAGGGTTGGGACAATGGATTACGTAAATGGGCAGAGTTTCTTCGCTATATTTTTTCCTCTTTCAAATGGTACCCCTACCCCTTCTTTTATAGGCTAGAAGGAGATAGGGTTTTGGACGAACCCTCGGCCATGCATGGCCGGGAGTTTCAGTTAACTGACCCATAGCTTTTTGTTCCGTCGGCAAATTTCCTTTTTTCATTCTTTGTTAGGTACATGCAGGCTGCAGTGAATCAGCCCGCGTGTACACGCGTGCAGTAATGGGTTAGGGCGCATGGGCCTTGACACAAAAGGATTTCCAAAGACTTGTTCAGCAAATGTTTTGGTAATGAAGGGATATGAGTTGTCCTGATGCTAGGTAAGCATGTGTGGTGCAATTTAGGGTTATAACAGATGCCCCCTAATGTGTGAGGTCAGAGGAGCATCTGATGGTCGAAATACATTACCAATTTTTACTGATGTGCTGACCGAGTGAGCCCAAGGATCAGGAACCAGGATGTGTCATCTAAAAAATAACAAATGTCTCACCAAGGCGGACATACCCATGCTCGGGATAAAATAGAACCATGGCTACCAATAAAATACACTGTGGATCCATGTCAATTAACTATAAAGAGTAGCCGCGAATAATACACAGTGGAGCTACATCTCGAAATCAGAAAGATATACATATAGAGTACTCATCTTCCCGAAGCTGATTTGGCCTAATGGTTATACTTCAGAGCTCGAGCAACAACTTCAAAATATTCTAAAACTCGGGTAGGAGACTAATATGAGTGTACGACTGCACTACCCAAAGGTTTTCGACGGCTCGTCGGTTATGGACTTGATAATCTTGATGATCGGACTGAAGGCTTCAGTGATTTCGAACAAAGACTTGATTGGACGTTCAGGATGGTCGGGTATGCAGACAAGAGACATATTGCAGAGGGGTCGACTCAGGCTTAGACACAAACTTCCCTTGGATAATAGCACGACAAGTGATAAGATTCAGGCAACATATATGTTAATCATAAGTCCACGAAGCAGGAGGCAACGCAAACTCTCCATATGTTTGGAAGAGTAACCAAACGGTGGAAGACACAACTCTTTATAGCAAGAAAAAACTTCCTAAGGTCGTACTACATCCCATAGTCTGATGATCAAACAGACATATGTGCTTTATCCAAGGGCGACTCATTATGCTTCCAATAAAGAAAATACTTTTCCCATTCTCTTTTTGGGGTATATTTGATTTTTTTGTTCTTTTTGATAATTTGGGAAAAAGAATAAAGGAATATTGTGTTACAATGGAGGAACAAGTACTGCAAACATACGAGCTCAAGGCACAAGGACAAGACTGATGTTTTGGTAAAATGATACTCAGGAAAAATCCTCCAGCGACCAAAGGTGTTAAGATGCAGAAGAAAACTGTCACATGGCCGGTGGATAAGGTATGCAAATGCGGTTGATAGAACACACAATGGTAACGTCCTTCGATGTAAGTTTAACGAGCCCGGAGAAGGTAAGCTCGGTGGTTTTTCATGTTTAGAGAGTCTGAAAAAGCATAAAAGGAGACTCTGCTAGGGTACCTTTTTCGACAATAGTCTAGTCGGTTTGAAAAAGGGATAAACTAACACCGATTAGACATCAATTCAAAACCATTTTAACGAGTGTGACAGGGACAAGATCACTCGGCTATTTTTTCACTTTTAAGGAGTCTGAAAAAAGCTTAACTATGGACTCCATCAGAAATATTCTTCTGGACCAATTTAGCGAGTGTGAAAGAATAAGGTCACTCGACGATATTTTCAATTTTAGGGAGTCTGAAAAGAGCTTAACTATGGACTCCGTGGGGGTTTATTTTTCGTAAATTTAGTCCCTTAGGCCCAAAAAAGGAATAAAATTATACCCGAGGATACTCTTCTAAAGAATGGAAATTCGATAGAGTATACCTTTGTTCGTACAGTTGACCGTCCAGACCGAAAAATGGGTAAAATACCGCCAAACAGACGTGACTTCAAATTTCAGTTTAACGAGCGTAAAAGGTCACAATATCACTCGACAATCTTTTCATTTTTAGAGGGTCTGAAAAGGGCTTAAAAGGAGACCCGTTATTTTTTGGGAGTCATGAGGGTGAGACAAAGAGTGAAAAAGAATCATGCAAATGAGGCTCAAACTCGTATTCAAGAAAGACTATACGGACTCCTGAGCCTATAGTAGTTTTAGACATGACATGGACACCATAATGCAACCTGGACCTACCTAGGGCATCCATGTTCTGGTAAGCTCTACGACCAAGTTGCGACACTTCTAGAGCAGATATGACGGTTATGTGTCAAAACCTGATGGGATTGATCCTATAGCATAAGAAAAAGGCAACGAGATGCAAAAGTTGGGGTGATATCCTAACCTATATGCTCAAGTTGATTTTTGAAAAAAAAAAAAAATTATGGACCGTCAATATTTTTTCGAAACTCAAAAAAAAATGTCCCAATACCTAATCAAATCCCTCCCATATGACTCCTGGATCACTCTAAATGGTTTTTGGTATAAAGAAACTGATAAGGGGGGCCAAAAAAGTGACAAAAAGAGGCCAAAAAGTCTATAAATAGAAGCTGGTAGCTCATTATCACCATTGCTGATTTGGAAATTGACTCTAGAGCCAAAAGACCTCCTTTGCCAAAGATAGTGATTCCGGGAGCTACAGTGGATGAAACGAACTTCTGCTTGGACCAAGTAAGTAAAAACTCCCTTATCTAGCTATTCATACTTCAATTTAGTCATTTATCTTATTTTTTGTTGGGCATCGACCTTAAAAAGGTCGGACCTAGGTATACACGGACTGTCTGTGGACAGGTCGCATGTACACGCAGGCAGAATAAAGTCTGGCCATGTGTACATGCGAATGTCACCTATACAGCCCGTGTGTACCCCCCTTATTGATGGAAAAGCAAGATAAAAAGAAGTATTGACCCTCCTCTACCTTGTTGTGTTGGCAGGATGTATGTCCAGTGGAGGGAAAGGGAGCATGAGGCAATCAATGAGTTGGTCATTGCAGATCTGAATGCTGTGGTCATGTTAATGCAATGTGGTTTACTCAAATTCTTTCTATGTCCATTTACGTGCGCGCAACCAAGGCTACTAAATGCCTTGATTGATTACTGACATCCTGATGCAGAGGCATTTATGCTAGAGGGGCAATCATTGGTGCCCACCACCGAGGACATTTACTTTCTGACTGGCCTCTCAAGGAGAGGGGAACCAATAAACTTCCATAATTTTCCTGCGGGGCCGAGAAAGATCTCGGAGTTGATAGCTGAGCATTGTGAGGCTAGGACTGAACGTGCGGGTTCCCAGGTACCCATTAGCAAGATTACCAACTTATCACTACAGACTATCTTATTACTGATTGGGCGGATTACCGGCTCAGCAGCCGTGCATCAGGCTTCGCGCGCACAGATGAATTGTTCCATTCAGTGCATGAATGCACAAATCTTTGATTGGAGTACCACACTGCTCGAGTGCATGAAGAGACAATTGACAGATTATCGACAACGGACACAGAGGAACTTCGGGTTCGGGACCATCTTGTGTTCATTCTTTTTTGAGAGAGTTCTGAGTTTCAGTCCTCGGGTTGTAGTACGAGGACATCTGGCCTCTTTCCCTACAGTGTGTAGATGGGCAGTGTTACTACCGCGACAAGGTGGTGGAAGGACTGTTGAGTCCTTCGACGATGACTTCTTTGCTTGGTTGTCACAACAAATCCCTGTTATCGAGGACTACCCGTATGCAGGGATAGACTTCTCTAGAGATCCAGAGATACCCTTGCCTCCTGGTGAAGAGTGAGGGGAGATGGGTGAGTCTCCACCTTTGTAGTTTTTTTTTTTGCATATGTAATTTTTTATGTCTTTTGGTTATATATATCATTTTTTTTGTATGCCAGATTATTTGACGGGTAAACATTTGTTGTATGTAGATGTGGGACCTGTGCGACCTGCCAATTATGCACGGAAAAGGCGTCGCCCACAGCCCGAAGCCGCGGTTGTCGCTGTTGGGGTAGCAGCAGTAGCAGGGAACCTCCCAGCAGGAGAGGCCGAGAGGGTCCTTAGGTGAATTGAGCGGAACTTCACTGCGCTCACTCACACAGTCCCGATGACAGAGATAGAGGACCTACCGCCATCCATGTAGCCTCATGTTGTGGGGGCACCTCGGACATGGGTCCAATTGTTTAGGTGTTTATCCCATGATGTAGATGATTATAACAGGGCCCATAGGCCCTGAACAAAGTTTAGACTTTTTATGTGCCACGAGCACCTATTTGTATATATTTTTGAGGGCATAAGCTCGGTGACTCGTTACTAGTCCCATTTTTTAGGCGCTTGTGTCCATCCATGTACTCTAGTTATTTTATGATGTTTATATATGGTTTTTTTATCTCTTTTGTGTCTTCTAGATTATGTGTGCAAAAGTGTATTTACATGTTTATGTCCATGTTCTTTTTATATGTGGGCAAGATGCCAATCTAAAATTTGATTAGCCAGAGTATCTGTAATTTGGTTTAATCTCCTAGGAACATGAAAATATGTAATATAATCAAAGTTTCATTCTAAGAGACGTACCCTAAGGAATCGTCGGTGTAAAGTTGGATCATGAACACGATATACTCTGTTTAGCTATGACACAACCAGTTGAGCGTCGAGATAGACCCGGAGATGAGAGATACCCAATGACAAGGCATCACGAAGCAACTCAATAAATGCACTATACTTGGCGACATTATTTGTGGTGTCACCTAAGCATATACCTCCGGAAGATAACAAATGACCCTGGGGTGTAAAGATTACCCAAGATGCGGAGGTAAGCCTCCGCGTGTGTCGGCTAGCGCCATCTGCATACCCAACGAACATCTCGGACTCACTTGACATCTGCCATATTGACGAAAGATAACATCAATGACACGCCCATAACACTTTAAAATAAATGTAAAAATTAATAGTACAAAGACTATACATATGTTACAAAAAGTTACCCACAGTGACCTATCTATGAGTAATACTTCTTAAGGTAGAGCCCATTTCTAGGCTCCACCAAAGCATTCCCTTCAAAATCAACCAAACGATAAGCACCCTTTTTTAATACCTCTTTGATAATGAAGGGTTCGAACCACATGGGTTTAAACTTTCCTGCCCCCAGGGGGTCCTTGTCTTGGTCATAGACCAGGACAAGGTCGCCTTTAGAGAAAATCCGAGGACGAACGGACCTATCATATTGACACTTGACCTTATGTTTGTGAGCCTCGTTGGCCAGGGCCGCATCGCGACGCTGCTCATCAAGCTGCTCAAGGTATACTAACCATTCTTCAAGTGGAGAAGTGTCTGGCAATAATTGTACTGCCAATTTCAGAGATGTGATTTGACATTCGATGGGCAAGACTGTCTCCAGCCCGTAAACGAGTTGAAAAGGTGAGAAACCGGTTGCAGTATTAATAGATGTTCGGTAAGCCCATAATGTCGAGTATAACATCAAATGCCAATTTGACTTGGCTGAGTTGACAGTTCGTTGTAGAATTGTCTTAAGAGTTTTGTTTACAGCTTCCACCTGCCCATTGGCTTGGGGGTAGTAAGGTGATGAATGTTCCTGCCAGAACCCAAGCTTTGATGTTAATCCGGTCATCATTTGGTTTTGAAAGTGACTTCCATGGTCAGTGACAATCTCTCTTGGGACACCAAACCTTGCTATGATCTGGTTGAATAAGAAGAGGGCTGCAGTCACTCCATCATATTTAAACATTGGCATAGCTTCGACCCACTTAGTGAAGTAGTCGAAAGCTACGATGATATAGCGATGCCCCCTTGCTGACGGGGGGTTGCATGTGGAGTAATCAATCCCCCACTTATTGAAGGGACCAACTGTGATGACAGGAAACATAGGAGCTAGATGTGCCCTCATCTTTCGAGAGAAGATTTGGCATGGATGGCACTTCTTGATCAATTTGATACAATATTTGATAAGTGTGGGCCAGAAGTAACTTGCTCGTAAAATATTTTGGGTTGTTTCCAACCCAGATAAATGACCGCCACAAGCTCCAGTATGGCAATTGTTGAGCACTATGATGGCCTCCTCATGAGTGAGACATCGACGCAAGATGCAGTCTACACCTCTCCGATACAATGTATCATCGAGTATGAGATAATTCTTAGCCTTGATGGTGTATTCGCCGATGCTCGTCACGAGAAGCAGAGGTGGGGCACTTCAAAGTCTGAAGATAGATAAGTATATCTCCGTACCAGGGGTCTGAAGATGCAATCAAAAACATATCCCCCCAGATAGGCGATTCCTTAGGCACAACGTCACCTAACTCAACCGGAAGTTCCGAAATAAGTTCTGCGAAGACCAATGACTTCTTGAACTTTGCTGAAATGAAGTCTAAGTCAAATTCTTGGAGGATGACCATCCACCTACTGATTTTTCTGCCTATAACTCGTTGTGTCAACATGTACTGGAATGGATTCACGACAGCAATGACGGTGGTATTGCGAAACATAACATAGTGATGGAACCGTTGAATGGCATGAACTTCTACCAACGCAAGTTTTTCTAGATGGGAATAATTAAGTTCCAGTCCTACGAGGCCTCGGCTCAGGTAATAGATCACGTATTCTGAAAATGAATTGTCTTCCTGAACTAAAACCATGCCTATGGTTGACTCTGCGACAGCCAGATATAATAAGAAATCTTTGTTATAGTTAGGTGGTCGTAGCAGATGTGCGGTTGTGAGGGCGTGTTTTAATGCATCGAAAGAGCATTGAGCGGCTTCATCCCAGAAAAAAGGAACATCTTTCTTTAGTAAACGCATAAAGCCCTTGGTGATTTCGGCATAGTTAGTGATGAAGCATCGTAAGAAGTTTACCTTGCCTTGTAGACTCTAAAGTTGTAAGATTGTGCATGGGGGGGGCAACTATATTATTGCCTCCACCTTAAGAGGATCGACCATGATCCCTGTTGTTGATACGATGAAACCTAACAAACGTCCTGACGTTACGTAGAAGTTGCACTTGTTTGGATTCAAGCGAATCTTGAAGTACCGATAGCGTTCGAAGATTAGTCGAAGGTGCATGGGATGATTCGTTCGCTTGCGAGAGCGTGATGCTTAATCATCTAGATAGGCCTCGACTATATTCTTGAGGTCATGAAACACAAAAGACATGGCCCGCTGGAAAGTGGATCCAGCATTTTTAAGGCCAAAAGGCATCTTACGATATGTGAATGTACCCCACGGACAAATGAATGTCATTTTGTGTTGGTCTTTAGGTTTGATTATATCCTAAAAAACCATCCATGAACAAAAAGGCTTCAAAACCGGCACATTCATCAATGATCTGGTCAATGAATGGTGTTGAAAAATTATCTTTGGGATATGCCTTGTTCAAATCACAGAAATCGGTACATACATGAATCGTGCCTTGTTTTTTATTGACTAGCACGAGGTTTGACACCCATTGAGTCAAATGAATAGGATAAATGAAACCTGCCTTGAACAATTTCTCAACCTCAATCTTGATGGTTGTTGCTTTCTTAGGATTGACTAGATGAAGTTTTTGTCGAACAGGCTTGGCGTCAGGATACGTTGTGATTTCATGTTCAACTATTTTTGGATCTATACCTGGCATTTCCTCATAATACCAGGCAAAAACTTCGCGGAATTCTTTAAAAAGATCCGTGTAAATTTGAATCCCTTCGAGGGAGAAATCCGCTCCGACGAAGACATTCTCCACGATACCATGGTTTCGGGAGATGTTGATGGGTATAGTTTCAGCGATAGT
>JASDQU010684045.1:7582-20172 GCA_032191745.1 Picea mariana | reverse complement strand
CTAAAATATTGTATATATTGTATTGAAAATAGTGAAATTATTACAATGAAGAGTTGAGAGGTGAGGCACCAAGGAAGGCTGGTTTTATCTCGGTTAAGGGATTCTAGCATAAATCTCTATCTATTATGTGTATGAGCCATTGATTAATTTCTGGTTTTCTTAGAATTTGTATGCATTTATTTACTTCATAGGTTTACAACTTACATGTGGTATCAGATCACATTTTTGGCTTCAGGGGGACTCCTTTATTCTTGAGGGTTTGGCTCGCTATTGATAGATCAAGTTTATCTTAGGTATGTGATAAACCCAGGTTTATTAGGAGATTTGTAGTGGTGATTCATATGTTGAGAGATAATGGAAAAAAGTTCTATAATCGAGATTGAGAAGTTCAACAGTAAAAAAATTGAGATATGGAAGCTCAAGATGGAGGACCTTCTTTTAGACAAAGAACAATGGATCATTGTGGATCCTAGTACACAACTTACTGGTACACAACCTACTGGTAGACAAACTACTAGTACACAAACTATCAGTACCCAAAATACTAGTACACAAACTACTAGTACTCAATCTATTGGTATGTCAAAAAATGATAGGGAGAAGCAGGATAAAAGAGAAAGGAGTACGATTCATATCTATCCGGATGATTTGGTGTTATTGAATGTGTCATGAGAATCTACAGCCAAGGAACTATGGGAAAAGTTGGGGAATCTGTATCATTCAAAGTAATTGGTAAACAAGTTGTTTCTTCAAAAGAAGTTGTATCGTCTTAGAATGGAAGATGGATATTTTGTGATAGAGAATATAAATGCCTTCAATACTCTGGTAAGTCAAAATGGATCCATTAATATAACACTTGTAGAAGAAGATAAGTGTATTATTTTGTTATGTTCTTTTCCAGACTCTTGGGATAATCTGGTTGTAGCAATTGGTAGTACCACTCAATATGCATTGAAGTATGAGTATGTAGTTTCATCCTTGTTATCACAAGATATGAGGTGAAAAAGAATGGATAGCCATAACACAGATGATTTATTTGTAAGAGGTCTTCCCAAAGATAGGGATACAAATAAGTCTTTGGGGGGGAGATCTAAATCTAAAGGTAGGTCTAAATATCCAAGAAAATCTTTGAGGAAATGTTGGAAATGTGGTAAATATGGGCATTATAAGAAAGATTATAGGTCTAAGAAATTTTATAAAGCAAATGGATCTGATGATGCCTCTTCTATAGAGGTGAAAACCTCCACATAAGTAGGAGGTGATGTTTACCTGGTGTCTATAGGTACACATGTAGATAATGATTTATGGTTGATCAAATCAGGTGCATCATTTCATATGAGTCCTCAAAGGGAGTGGTTCAGTGAATATGAAAAGTATGATGGTGGTGATGTATTCCTAGGAGCTGACTCGACAAAAAAGATCATGGGATGTGGAAGGGTTAAGTTGTTGCTGAAAGATGGAAGGATTAGAAATCTCTATGGAGTTTTTCACATTCCATATCTATCCAGGATCCTAATATATGTAATTAAGTTGGATGATGGAGGTGTGGATAATTTATTTGGAATAGTACCACTCAATATGCATTGAAATATGAGGATGTAGTTTCATCCTTTTTATCAGAAGAGATGAGGCGAAAAATAATGGATAACCATAACACATATGCTTTATTTGTAAGAGGTAGTCCCAAAGATAAGGATACAAATAAGTCTTTTGGGGGGAGATATAACTCTAAAGGTAGGTATAAATCTCCAGGAAAATCTTTGAGGAAATGCTGGAAATGTGGTAAATATGGGCATTATAAGAAATATTGCAGGTCTAAGAAAGTTGATAAAGAAAATGGATTTGATGATGCATCTTATATAGAGGCGAAAACCTCCACAGAAGAAGGAGGTGATGTTTACCCAGTGTCTATAGGTACACATGCAGATCATGATGTATGGTTGATCGAATCAGGTGCATCATTTCATATGACTCCTCATAGGAAGTGGTTTAGTGAATATGAAAAGTAATATGGTGGTGATGTATTCCTAGGAGACGACTCGACAATAAAAATCATGGGACGTGGAAGGGTTAAGATATTGCTGAAAGATGGAAGGATTAGAACTCTCTATGGAGTTTTTCACATTCCAGATCTATCCAGGAGAATAATATCTATAAGTAAGTTGAGTTACCATGTTGTCTCGCATTGTATTCAACCAACGATTGAAGAAGTGGTCATGTCGATGCAATATTTGGTCAATACAACTCTTCTCTTGTAGAGTGACAAGTCTAAGGAAGTGGAATTGTTGATGTAGTCTTCGACCAATCCCACTCTTATTTTGGGGGGATATGTGTCTCTTGACTATGTTCTTATCATTTCTAGTTCTCTACCTTATGAACAAGGGGGCATTCCAATCTCTCTGAGTATGCTCCCTCCAAGCCCTAGGATGGTTTCCTTTGATTGGAATGATCTTGTAGAGCCTCTCCTTCCTTCTTCTTCACCCTTCCATATAATGGGTGTTCATCAAGGTATTGTAGATGAAGGATCATATGCATTTATTATATCCTCCTCGACTTGGAAAGCTTTGGGTTCTCCCAAGCTTGTGTTAGCTACCAGTGAGCTGCTGACTTTCGACAAAAGACTTGCATGGGAGCCTTGACCTCCCCCTATGGGCCTGAGTAATATGATGTTTCCTCTTGAGTCTGATCTTGTTGTTTGTGAGACCTCGAGTCCTGGTATATGAGTTGTCGAGCCCCATTTTCATGGATGTTGAGTTACCTTCAGATGAGGCTATCCTTGAAGCTATGATTTTGTATTTTCGACCTCATCTTGAACTGGAAACTTTACAAGTTGATTACCAAAGAATACCTTGGTCTGGGCCTAGAAATGGGATCTACTTGGGGAACTACTATGCATAAGTTGTAAGGTTATGTGGTCCTCTGTACATATTGTAATTTTAGGTTGTCTTGTATTCAAGGCCTGTATCTCTTAACACATGTTTTATCAGAGATTTCTATATTATACTTATTAACTTATGGGTTTGTGTGTTTTTTCTTATATAGAGGACTTTGGAGACATTTTCTTTGGTACGTTTCTTTATGTCGATCCGTTCTAATAGGTCATGATCTTGAAACTAGCATATAGGTTAGATTTTCCCCTCCATACATTTTCTCTCTATCCATTTCTTATATCATTTTTCCTTAGGATAGACCCCACTGAGTTGCGACAAAAAAAATTATCTCTTTTTTAGAAGTGTTTTAACTCATGTGGTAGAGACTACCTTCCATGGGTATCCTAGCTTAGCTCGCCTTTTCATTTTGGTGCCCATTTTGTAAGTTATCCATTAGGCTCAGGAGTCCCTTATAGTCTTGATATGACTTTGCATTCAAACCTCATTACTCTTACTCAATATCATTCTGAACACTACCTATGGGACTCCCACCGAATCTTGGTTAAGCTCTTTTCTGACTCCAGAAAAAATGAAAAGATTGTCGAGTGAACTTGGCTCTTTCACACTCATTAAATGGATTTGAAAGGACGTCTATTTTGGTATAAGTTTAACCCTTTTCTAGACCAAGTATATGACTTAAGAAAAAGTAACGCTCCAGTCATCATTAGCTAGAAGAGCTCTCCTAGTTATTATTTTATACTTTTGTGGGCCTAGGGGACTCACATCTATGAAAAAGGACACTTGTTGAGTTAAGTTGTAATCGCATCCCATTATCCTTCTTGCATTGTTGAGCATATTGTCGGCTCCCTCTTTCTCTTTATAAGCTTATTTCCCCAATAATTCTCAACATTAGCCAAGCAATTCCTTTCATATATCATTTGCAACTTGACACCCTTTACCTGTAGAGGAAACATCCCCCCGAGTGTCCATGCCCTGCATGCATTCCCTTGCATTGAGAATAGGTATGTTCCACTGCTTGGAACTAGTTTCTTATTCACGACACTCATTTCCTCTCCTGTATCATAGCATTTATTTTACTATAAAAAAACCAAAAAAAGATGGGTGGGAAAATAATATTATCTCCTATCGGCAGTAGTTGTGTCGCCTTTGAACAAAGCACAAACTATTGAGTCCATTTCATCCAAGGTTTGGGTTTATCATGAACTTAGGAAGTTGAGCTCATTACTTAGAGTCTACTCCTATGAATGGTTATTCTTCCAGTCCTTATGTAGATTTTGTTGATTCCTCTCGTGTCACAAACTTTTGTCAATAATCAGTGTTAAGTCTATGTTTCCCAAGTTATCCATATATCCTATGCTCTTGTTCAAAGGAAGTATAATCCTATGTCAGTCACTCCTCAGAATTCTTGAATTTACATGTCGGCCATACCCTTAGTGAATCTCAAAGTCACATGAAGTTGTTGTCCTACCTTGCACCCTAGGCCTACTTTGATCATTGGTAGGTAAACTTCAACCCAACAGATGGCATCTCCTCATTGGTTGTTGATTGGGGGGTTCTCCTTGTGTTCAAAGGTAATAAATATATTCACACATTGGGATTCGTGTAGTGTCTTGGATTCCTTTAGCCCTATTGGTGGTTTCCTCACCTTTATCGACAATTTTCCACTCTGGATTCTATTCAGAGGGTCTCTTCCATGTAATACTTGCATCTGGTGCATGCAAGAGATACACATGATCATTGGTTCCTAATTATCAAGATATTTATTTGTACCTCGTGCTAGATGAAGAGACATGCCTTAATGCTATCCTTTCAGTGTTTCTCCTTCCATTGAATTCAACTCATCTATTATGGAATCATGATCTAGAGTCCTATGAGTACCTAGAGGCTTGCAGTCATTAGTGGCAAGTTCTCCCGCCATCGATAGTTTGGAATTAATCAATGTCTCATGATCGATGGATTCTTCAAGTGTTCGCCCTAAACACCCTTATTCACACTTGTTGAATGTACTCAGTGACTTAACACATACTTTCATCATTAGTGGGTTGTCTCGTACTTGTTAACGGTATACCTTAATGATAGGTAATCAAACAAATTCTCATTGTTTTCGACTTCAACTCCTCTATTCACATAATGTAGACTTGCACCTTCAGTGGATAGTGTGTAAGAACTCAAGTTTACAGTAGAAACACCCCTTATCTACTGTTGTCTTTCATTGGACCAGTACTTATATGACTTTAGTGATCATGGAAGATCAGATTGTACTCCATTATATACAAATATCTTTTCTTTATTTTGAGATTGGACTCCATTGTGTCTTGTTCGTGACTATGATAGCTTATGAAATATGTCCATTTTGTATTTCCTATTCATGGCCATGAAAAGATATTTGATATATATCCACATGGATCAGTAATGTAATTCAGATTGGCATCCATGTGTACAGAGTCAATATGAATTGTAATATTCTCATAAGTAACTAGTACTTCCAGTTGATTCTTCATTACTCCACTTTTGGGAATTATAATGTATTTTGACCATAGTGGATACTCCTATGACCTCACACATTAGGGGTCATATGTTATGGAAAATGTTTCCACATTCAATGCATCTTTCTTTGATGGGATTCCATTTCCCTATGTATACTTAAATTCTCATTTCTTCTCACTCTAGAGTAAAAAATACATATTTTTGTCCATATACACGACACACAATTAGGCAATGCACGCATACCTAGGTTGATCCATTACATCCCGTGTTCATCGGGGTTGGTGCTCAAAAATTAAAAAATATGTCAGGTTTCCATGCCATGTCACAAGATCTATGATCCTTGACCCTCCATATACTGAAAATGCTTTGACTCAACCCTTCAATTCCATTTGGAGGCTATAAATTGTGCCATATACAAACCTTAAGGGGAAGGGATCATTGAGAGCAAAGACACTATGGAGAAATTTCATCTCATATTGAGTCTGCATCCCTTTGTCCTTGAAAGTCTGAACTTTTTGTGTTCATCCCACAAGCTCTTCCTATATTGAGATGGATAACTTCATTGACTCCTAATACTTGTGAGATTTACTTTGTGGAGGATTGAAGTGGTGGAGGCCCAATTGGAGGGACTTAGTTTCTTGGTTCTGATATGTGTCGTTGCAGAATTTTTTCACCCATGTACTTCTATTGATTACATCAATAGAAATATTCTTTTCTCGTCCAATTGATATCTTGCAAATATTTTTATTACTTTACATGGGAGTATTTGTCTGGGTGGCAAACCACAATAGGAAAAACGACACCCAAAAATCAACTCTAATATCAAGTATTATATATAAATAAAAATGTCAGCAAGAGAAGGCTAGAATCCTACCTCGTCTGAACGTCCAAAGAAGACCATTGTTGAGCACACAACCCAAAGATTTATACCTATAACGTTTCCTCAACAACCAAGATATGAAATAATGTGGAAATTATATATAATGTTAGCATATAAATTAGCATAATCCATTAACATACATGACAAATACCCCCATGGAAATTAATAAAAATATTTGCAAGATATCAATTGGACGCGAAAAGAGTATTTCTATTAATTTAATCAACATAAGTACATAGGTGATAAACTTATGCAATGAGACATATTAGAACCGAGAAACTAATTCCCTCCAAATGGGCCTCCACCACATCAATCCTCCACAAAGGAAATATCACAAGTATTAGGATTCAATGAAGTCCTCCATCTCAAGATAGGAAGAGCTTGGGGGATGAACATAAGAAGTTCAGACTTTCAAGGACAAAGGGATGCAGACTCAATATGAGGTGAAATTTCTCTAGAGTGTCTTTGTTTTCAATGATCCCTTCCACTCAAGGCTTGTATATGGCTCAATTCATAGCCTCCAAATTGAATTGAAGGGTTGACTAAGAGTGTTTCTAGTATGTGGAAGGTCAAGGATCATAAATATCTTGACATGGCATGGAAACCCAACATAGTTTTTTAATTTTTGAGCACCAAACCTGATATACACGGGTTGTAATGGAGAAACCTGCGTATACATGAGTTGTCTAATTGTAGGTCGCGTATATGGACAATATGTATTTTTGACTATAAAGTGAGAAGAAAGGGGAATTTAATAATGTAGAGGGAAATGGAAGGCCATCAAAGAAAGATGCATGGAGTGTGGAAAAAATTTCTATAACAATGTTAAGGACAGATAATGGTGGAGAATTCTATTGGAATGAATTCAAAGAGTTTTGTAAGAAGTGTGCTATAGTGAGGCAGAAGACTATTCCATACACACCTCAATAGAATGGGGTTGAAGAAAGGATGAGAAAGACATTGATGGAAAAATCAAGGAGCATGCTCAGAGGTGTTGGGTTAGGAAAATAATTTTGGGTAGAGGCAGTGGATACTACATGTTACCTGGTAAATATAACACCCTCATTAGTTTTGGTGGAAAAAACTATGCATGAGGCATGGATTGGTAAGAAAACATCTCAGAGTGTTTGTTTGTGATGCTTATGTACATATTCCAAAGGAAAATAGGAGTAAGTTGGATAATAAAGTTGAAAAGTGCATCTTTATTGGTTATAAATATGGTATGAAAAGTTATAAGATTTGGAACCCAGAAACTAAGAAGATTGTTTATAGTCGGGATGTTGTTTTTAGAGAGGTTAAATATGTTCCGAAAAAAGAATTCCTACCAAGGAAAGAAGAACCTGAGAAAATAGAGTTTGAGTTAGATGAAGAAAAATATGAACCAACAGAACAAGATGAATAAGAAGAAGAAGAACCTCATACTCCTATATGAGGAGATGAATGAGGGAAAGAAGGAAACCAGAAAGGTATAGTGCACCTGATTTTCATGATAATTTTTATTAATCTATTACTAATGATGATCCCAAAACTGTCATGGAAGAAGTGAATTTAGAGGATAGTAAACTCTCGAAGAAGGCCATGGTTGAAGACATGGATGCCTTGGATAAGAGTGAGGCATGTGATGTAGTTGAGTGTCCAACTAGAAGAAAGGCCATTGACAGAAAATGGGTATTTAAGAAGAATTTGAATGCAGAAGGAAACGTGGAGAAATACAAATCTCGGTTAGTAGAAAAAGGTTATTCCCAGGTAGATGGAATTGACTTTGGTGACTTTTTTTCTCCTATTGCCAAGTTAAATTGTATTAGATTTCTTTTATTTGTTGTTGTTTCTTTTGATTTTGAGGTAGAATAAATGGATGTGAAGACAACATTCCTACATAGGGATCTAGAAGAATAAATCTACATGAAGTAGCTAGAAGGACTTGTAGTGGAGCAAACAAAAGAACTGGTGTGTAAGATAAACAAGTCATTATATGGTTTGAAGAAATCACCCAGGATGTGGTACCAAAATTTTGACACATACATCCTTGGACTGGGATTTGTAAGAAGCAGTGTTGAGAATTGTGTATATTCCAAGCAAGTTGGTATCACTTCATTCATGTAGTGTTGTATGTCGATGAAATGTTGTTGGTAGGAAACAACTTGGATGTAATCAAGGAGGTGAAGTCACAACTATCCTCCAAATTATACATGAAGGATCTCGGGGCTTCTAATTTCATTCTAGGAATGGAGATTAAATGATATCATGCAAATAGGAAACTCTGGTTGAATAAGAGAAAATATGTTGAGACGATTTTGTCGAGGTTTAATATGCAGAAAATTAAACCGGTGAAGGTTCCTATTCCTGTAGGTGTGAAGTTATTTTCAAATCAGTTTCCCAAGACGCATGAAGAGGAAGAGGACATGTCCCATGTTCCATATTCTAGTGTGATTGATAGTTTGATGTATAAAATGGTTTGTACTAGACCGAACATTTCACATGCAGTGGGAGTTTTGAACAAGTATATGTCAAAACCACGGAAGGAGCATTGGACAACAATAAAGAGGGTTTTCATGTATTTGTGTGACACTTATAACTATGGATTTTGCTACCAAGGAAGACCATGATTGGATAGAGTGTTGGATAGACATGGGTTTGTTAATGTAGATTGGGATGAAGATATGGATCACAAAAGATCTACAAGTGGGTATGTGTTTAACCTATTTGGAGGATAAATCAGTTGGATGAGAAAAATACAAGTTGTAGTGGCACTTTCAACTACAAAAGTTGAATACATGACAACCACTCATGCATGCAAGGAAGTAGTATGGTTACAGAGATTGTGTTCAAGTATTGGGTTGGTACAAAAAGTAGTAAGGATAGATTGTGACAGTCAGAGTGAAATATTCCTGGCAAATAAACCATCTTATCATTCAAAGAAAAATTGTATTGACGTTCAGTGTCACTTTGTGAGATACATGGTTGAAGACAAGAAGGTGTTGCTGGAAAAGGTTGACACTTTGAAGGATGTTGCAGATTCATTGAAAAATTNATGGATTGTGCTCCCAAGGAAGACCTGGATTGGATAGAGTGTTGGACATACATGGGTTTGTTGATGAAAACTGGGTTGGAGATCTGGATCACAAAAGATCTACAAGTGGTTATGTGTTTAACCTATTTGGAGGAAAAATCAGTTGGATGAGAAAAATACAGGCTATAGTGGCACTCTCAACTACAGAAGCAGAATACATGGCAAGCATTCATGCAAGCAAGGAATAAGTATGGTTACAAAGATTGTGTTCAGGTATTGGGTTGGTACAACAAGAAGTGAGATTAGATTGTGAAATTTAGAGTGCAATATTCTTGGTAAATAACCCTTCTTATCATTTGAAGATAAATACTATTAATATTCAGTATCACTTTGTGAGAGACATGGTTGAAGAAAATAAGGTGTTGATGGAAAAGGTTGACACTTTGAAGAATTTTGCAAATTCATTCACAAAGTTTGTGTGCACAGAGAAGTTCTCTTGGTGTAGAGTAACAATGGGCATTGTTGCCCTGGATTGTTGACTATGTAATCATGTGACCCCCTATATGAAAAGAAAACAAAAAGTGGGAGAATGTTGGGTATGTGTTATTTTCTTTTCATGTGTGTTTGTGGGCACGTCATATCGACAACTGCATCTGATTTTTTGGGCAGTTTTTCCTATTTTTAGTGGTTCTCTAAATTAATCCCTGATTAAGGGATTAGGGTTTTGGTAGCTACGAAATCCCTAAAATATTGTATATATTGTATGGTGAATGGTGAAATTAATACAATGAAGATTTGAAAGAAATCTTTGTGTACTATGTGTATGAGCCCGATTAAGGGTTTCCAGCGTAAATCGTTTTGTACTATGTGTATGAGTCGTTGATTAATTTATGTTTTTCTTAAGAATCTGTATGCATTTCTTTACTTCACATGATTAAAACGTTTTGCTTATAATGCAGTAGAAATATCAACTTCATGACTATCAAGAATATTTAAATCTACTATTGTATATTTCTGAATAACATCTTTATATTGTTGTTTACTGGAATTTGAAATTAAATATATAGGAAGAACATGATCTACCACAAATTCGGACTTCTCTGTCCATGTTTTTAAGAATAGATCCCAGAAACTTATAATTGAATCAATAAAATTAGTAGGGAAACTTTTTAACCCAATATCTGCAATTTCCCTCTAATGAATCATAAAACATCATCATGTATACATCTTCATGAACGATCTCAAGGCAACTAGTAAAATATTGAAAATCCGAGAGATGTCTTTCTGCTTTGCTTAAATCATTTCCATCAAATTTTGGACACCTCTCTAAACATTCTTCATTATCATGTAGTGGATTCAGAAAACCAAGAATACCTTTGAAATCCAAAGATGCATACCTTGAAGAAACTACAACAACAACAGAGTGTTGTTTGTCGAGCCTGATCATCTTCTTGATTCAAAGGTCTTTGTTTTCAGCCATGTTTATACCCCATGAATACTTTACACCCAAGAAGAATGTACACTCATCCATGCTGGGGAGTGCAGGGGGGGTTACCCCCCTGCGGGGGTTCGAGGGTGAAGCCTCTGAATTAAAAATTTCCTTGCAAATGTATATTGTAATTTCATAGTAAATATGGACCGTTCATTATAAGGTTGTAGATCTAACAGTAGAAGTTATGTTAGGGTTTTTTTCCCTAGAAGGAAACCCTCTTTTATGAGGGAAATGTATTGCGGCTATGTATCATTATGAATATTGTATTCTAAGGGAGGAGACTGTGAGAGAAATAAGAGGAATTTACATCAGGTTTGTTGTAGGTTGTATCCCTTCATTTGTTGGATAATAATAAAGGAAGGACCCGGCAATTTCTTTGGTGCATGTAGCCCACACTGAGTGAACCATGTATATCTGTGTCTCTATTGTATTGTGTATCTTATTTGTTTATTTCCACATTTTTTTTTATGTTACTACTCCATAATCCTGTTTTTCTAACAACTGGTATCAGAGTGAAAGGTAAATCATAGGAAAAGAGGGTTACCGATTCGAGTGGGAGCAATGGTGAAAGATGGAAAGTTTAGGGTCGCGAAATTTAACGACAAAACGACCAGTTATATAAGATGTAGATGGAATATTATTTATATCAGAAGGATCCATTCTTACCATTGGATGGAATAGAAAAGAAGCTAATGGCAATGAAGGACGAAGAATGGGAGGTTCTTGATAGAAAGGCACTAGGAACGATACGACTGAACCTGACAGCGTCGATGGATTTCAATATTTCAAAATAAAAGACAACAAATGAGTTGATGGATGCATTGGCTAAACTGTATGAAAAAACATCAACATCCAATAAGGCATTTCTAATGAAGAGATTATTTAATATGAAGATATCAGAAGGTGGATCTATTGCAGATAATTTAAATGAATTTAATACAGTTACTAATCAACTAAATTTTGTAAAAGTGGACTTTGATGATCAGGTCAGGGCTCTTCTAATATTGTGTTCGTTGCCAGAAAGATGGAATGGATTGGTCATGGATGTAAGTAACTTTGTCTTTGGTTCAAATACTTTAAAATTGTATGGTTTTGTTGGTGTTACCCTTATCAAGGAAATGCAACGAAAAAGAACAGGTGAGACATCAGGTAATGCGTTGAACATGGAGAACAGAGGAAGAAAAAAGGATAGAAGAAAGGGCTTAGGGAACCGTGGGAATTCTAGGAAGGGCAGATCCAAATCCATATTTGGAAAGATAGAGTGTTGAAATTGTGGGAAGAAAGGACATCTGAAGAAATATTGTAGAGCTCCAAAGAAGCAAAGAGATGGACAATAGGAGAAAAATAAAGAAGAAAATGTAACAGGTGATGTGTTACAAGATGCTTTGATTCTTTCTATAGATAATATTTGTGAGTCTTGGGTAGTAGATTCAAGGGCTTCATTTCATGCCACACCCTATAAATATTTTATAGATTATGTTCAAGGTGATTTTGGACAGGTTCATTTGAGTGATGATGCACCATGCAAAATTGTTGGAATTGGAAAGGTAAAAATAAAGTAAAGGAATTGAAACCAACAGTTGTTGAAAGAGGTAAGACATGTTCTAGATCTAAGGAAAAATCTAATTTCAATAGGGAATTTGGCAATTGAAGGTTGTATATCCATATTTACAGATAAGGTATGGAAGGTCACCAAGGATCATTGCTGATAGAAAAAGGGGCGAAGGTAGGTACATTGTATTTATGTACTAGTAATAATAACTCTTCTATCTCTTTAGCTTCTACAAGAGTGGATACAACATTGTGGAATCATAGGCTTGGACACATGAG
>JASDQU010684044.1:57955-84902 GCA_032191745.1 Picea mariana | reverse complement strand
TTCCTCTGAAATTCGACTTGTATAAAAATGAATGTATAATGATGTTTATTTATACCATTTATGTCACTTCATTTTAACATTAGGGTCGACCTGACACTTTCTTATTTTGTAATTCTTTTCTTTAATTATCTTCAAGGCCTACATGTACTTCCTTCTTCAATTCACTTTGTCATCTTCAAAAATTCATTTCTCCTCAACCATGAGGATCCACGTGACGTGCCACATACCACCGAAAACAACATGATGTATACTATCCATTCATGGGTGTTGTATATGCATGTGCATTTTCCTTCATGTCTAAATACCTTTATCAATCTTGTGGTCCAAAACCCATGACTAGGGTTGACATCAATGACAACAACCAATATTCCAACAACATAGAATGGACAAGCCCTTCATGTCCAAATACTTTTGTCAATCTTGCAGTCCAAAACCCATGACTAGGGTTGACATCAATGACAACAACCAATATTCCAATAAGGGATACCAAGGGCTTGCAGGACTTGTAATAGAGGCCTTTCAGGCCTAGGTTGGACCACTCCTTTCCCAATCCAATTGAAAAATCTGGCCTGAAACAACTGACCAAGATCTTGTGAGTCAACAATAAAATGTATGGAGAACCTTGGCCTTCTTGGGCCTCCCTTCCAATTACCTCTCCATCTATTTCCTCGACCATGGATACCTCGGATGAAGAAACTCATTCTGAATGCATGATTGATTAGAAAATATTATTTTAAATAAACATACATGACAACTCTTTAAAATATGAAATAGATTTGGCTCGGGAATGTATCAGACTTATGCAATCCAATCCATACAATTTGCTTTACTGTTTATCAATGAGCAAGGGGTGAATAAAGGGTCCTAGGATATGTGAGGGGTTTGTATTGAGAGAAACATGATATGATGAGGGGGGGGTGGTGGTGGGGGGGGAATGGTTACTACTCAAAGACAACAAAAATCAACTGCAAACCAAATAAAACATCATTTTCTTAACTGTAATCAATTTTAGAACAGGGAGTGAAAAATGAATGTGGGAAGGTGATGGGGTTGTAATTAGTGAAAAGAGAAATAATGGTGGGAGAATGAGAGCGGGTACTTTTCATAAAATTAATCAAGTAATCCATATAATCATTCTGTCAAAAGGATACACCAACCAAATGATCATTGTGGCCCAGTAACTATTACTGTGTATGAACTAGTTCAATGTTCATAGTCAAATATCTAACACAGTGCCATCAAAAAGATAGTATGCATTCCACAACAATCTGTAAGGGAGTTATGTTCCTTTTATTTATAACAATTCTCAAATGTATAATAGTAACCATTTCCTCTCTGTTAATCATCAAAATCAACCACTGCCCACACATTGCTTCAATCATCAAATACACTCAAAAGTCATGTTCCAAAATTGCAATGAAGTTATATTGTTACTGCAATCGAGCCTCTCATTTAAAATGCATGATATTCGTTAAACATACATAGTGGAAAGCCAACCCAAAAAATCTAGATTTAAATTGCAAAAACCCTGACTCATCATTTAAACATACAAACAACAACCACCATTCCAACGAATGCTATGCACAAAATAATTCAAACACACAAGTGTAATTTTGTGACTGTACAAGACCAATTCAATGTGACTCTAAATAATCAAAATGATGGGCTATCCATCCAACACAATGAGGTAGAAACAACATGTCTGACTTCATAATATAAATAATCGAATTGTAGAAAATTCATGCTTAAAACTCTATGACTATCTTTGAGTATGCAATCCAAAATTATCCATATCATAAGCAGTGGGAAGCCATAACTCAAACACCATGATGAAACATTCTCATTTAACAATTCTAAACACACAGTCACAATATCATTTACTCAACCAATCATGCCGAGCTATCAATTTAATACAATATTGCTCAAATTAATCCAACTGCAATAAAAAACATGATGTGTAAAACTCGGGCTCATCCTTGATGGTGCAATCAAATAACCATAACACAAACGGTTGATGGAATTTCCATAGTCATACCGGTTTTCATAACCATTTGGCCCAAAAAAACTCATAGTTACAGTGACCATTTATTCGTGGTGTAGGAACACCACACATACAAATGCATTACACGTGTACATCATTAAACAATTGTAACCAATGCCGAGTTTAACATCCCAATAATATTCAATGTAAAAGACAGTGACTGTGTATCAACCCCAATCTTCAATAAACCAATTCAATGCCAAGCCTATACTTGGACTATTGTAACAATCAACAACCAAACTAACTTGTTGTGGCAACCACACAGACCCATGCATCAACATGAATCGAGGCTGTGAATTTCTCAATTAAAACAATACTGTGTTATCAAACACAAGGAGAGTGATTGTGTATTTTGAATTGTCCAATTAACAATGCAGGGTTTATCCATTGTAATAAAATAGGCAGTGACTAGATACCAAAACCAACATGATTGTCACATAACCAATTGGGAGAGCCTGTACTCAATTTTGTCGACAATATAAAACCATCCAACAATATCCAATAGTAAACCCGACAGGTCGTCGGTCTTCTCTATCAACCCTCAGACATCTAGAGTTAAGGATTTTCTCTGTGGCCAACAGAAAGAGACCAGGTCCGACTCTTCTCTATGGTGAAAACCTTCGAGACCAACAGTGTATACATAAAAAACACCAAAACGTATTCCATGGACAGGGTGACGAAAACCTGTGACAGGCGAGGCTATAACAGAGGAGTGAGGCTCTAATTCGGTCGGGTAATGATACTTAACACATGCAGGGTATAAAAATCATGGCTCTCCATTCAAGCAACCCCAATGCTGAGGTGAAGACGGGGCCGAGAAGAAAAAAATAACCCACTGCATGAGATTTAGTGGTGAAAACAAACCAATTCCCAAGTGGACAATGTGGGGTGACACAAGCACTTCCAACCATTAAACCCCATAAAAGCCAAAGACTGGATACAACGATACGAAAGCGTCAAGAGAGACAGCCACCCAAAACCAAACAAACATCCTGCAACTAAGCCAACAAGGATAATAGAGAGCCCTTATGGCTACAAACACCCAGAATGATCAATAACACTATGAATTCAACATTATTGCAGAGAAAACCATCAACGATTCATTCCAAAATCACAATTCTACACAGTTTCAATACTTAAAGAAAGAACGAACCAATACACCTGATCCAATATCCATTTCATAACCAGAGCATACTCATGAATGACCAAAAAAATACATAACTGTAATCAAACACCTTAAAACGCGAGTTGGTTGAGTAGTTCCTCTCTGCTAAGAAATCAGAGCATAACCACAACAACAAGGTTGAACAATAGCCCAACTAGGGTGGCATCCAACGAAATGAGTAAGGGTGACATGCAGTAAATGCATGTCGCCTCCACCCATAGTTCATTAACTCCTTACTACATGCCAACAAGCTTTTCATTAAAACCAATAATCAGACCATGTATCGAAACAATCACCCATTAAAACCAATAGTGTGGCCCATCCCAAAATTTATTCCATAACATAATCACCATTACATATGACTTAATCTAGCATCTTTTCAAATGCACCACCCACATCCTATCCTTACAAAACATCCATATGTATATTAACCATATAACTCGATCAATTTGCATAACCAGTAGTCTATTGTTATGTCAAGTTATGACCTTTAAAATTCAATGCATGTAGAGTAGCATATAGCATAATTTAAATTCTTCCCTTTTCATTTGTAACATTTCTTTTCATTTCTTTCCCATTGCTCGTATATGTCATTTATAACATGTTTATTGTGCAGGTATATTAGTGATAGATCCAATAATAGATAGCAGTGATAACAAGGATAACATAGGTCGTTGTGAAATAAAACTTCAACCTAGAGAAACAGAAAAACCACAGATCATGCCTTATCCATCACCAATAAAACAAGACTATATCACCATGTAAGCACTGTCGAATAGTAACAAAAAATAAAATAAGCACTAGATGTGATCTCCAATCTATAAGGGGGTCCCACCTACTAGTATTATTTAGCTTTAATAATAATATTCTTTAGCAACACTTTGCGGGCAAAACTTTGTTGCGATTTTAATCGTCAACAAAATGGAGACTCTATAGGGAAATTTGTTTTCAATAGATTTAGAACTTAGAACTCATGGTTTCGCAGACCAAGAACAACAGGTCAAGAAGATATAACTAGGAAGATTATGCAACAGGGGGAAGTGAGCGAATTTAATGGAAAGATGATCGGGAATTTGGGAATAATTCATGAATAATGTTAAGTATGAGGGTTTTTTTACCACTGTATGCATAATAATTTGACCGTGATCTGATCTCACTTTAAGGAAAAATGTTTTTAGACTTTCTTTTAAAATCTCAATGGATGAAGAAATGGCAAGAAGAAGTGGGAGATAACCAATTCTTTACAAGACATCAGTGAAAATATATAACAATTTCAAGGGTCCTTCAGAGGAAACATCATAATAGCTGTGTAAGCTTGATTTTTATTGACTAACAATGCTTTTCAGGACTGTCACTGTGGTAAAATTGATCCAACGTCCTATCTTGACCAAATTAACTAAAATAAGATTGGAAACAAAATCATGACAAGCAAAAATGCATAAATTAAAAACAACAACAATAAAATACCAAAATGAAGAAGTGGTAAGAAAAGTTTTGAAACAGAAAGCATAAATCAAAATACTGTAAAGCAAAAAGGAAAATAGCACAGAAATGAAAGCAGAGCTAAGCTACTAATATACAGAAAACCCAAATAGTGTTAGAACTTTTCACATTGTTCCCTCACAATATTTCAAGCGAGGACTACTAGTGCTGTAGGAAAACAATTGCTTCTGTAAATAATTCAAAATTTAAGAGTTAGTGTCCAAGACAAAAGAAATTTGGAAAGAACCCAACACTTGGAATTTTGATGTAATTATCATCCCCTTGACACACACGATTAAATCATCAAGATAGATATGGAGATTGACCAATTCATCGAAAGTTGTGTGTATAGGCCTTTTAAAAGCAATACTTGCATCAAGTAAGCTAGAAAGAGGGCATTTGTAAGACATAGTATCACAATTAGTAATAAAAGTGGTTTTGTGAACATTTGTCCCTTTTACCTTGATTTTATGGTAACCAAAATTTTGTGAAGTAAGGGCTTCAACTGTAACTCTA
Source organism: Picea mariana (assembly GCA_032191745.1). NCBI lineage: Eukaryota > Viridiplantae > Streptophyta > Pinopsida > Pinales > Pinaceae > Picea > Picea mariana. The sequence goes on along the minus strand of JASDQU010684044.1, from coordinate 79,698 downwards.
CAACCTGCTGTAGAATTATTCTTGTATCGAGTGGGGAAGAAAGATTTCTCATAATAGCCTAACTGAAGGTGTGAAAATGAATTCAGGTTCTAATATGATCAGTGGTTTGCAAAGAAGGTACCCAATTTGGAACCCGTTCAGGGTGGACAAAAAAAATAATCCTATACCTTAAGAAATTTGCCAACTCCCCTTGATAGGTTGCTTTCAGTGCAGAGTTAACAAGTCCTTATTCTTGCATAGCTGGATTCATAGTACGAGGTATAATACCGAGATCAAAACATGAATATCCTCACAAGACCAATATAAATCATTTTGAAATCCATCGAGTAGCTCGACAGACCTCATCTCTTCTTTATCAGAACATTGGACATTTATTTTAACATTCTTTGAAGATTTAGGTGCCTAATGTTCATAGAGATGGTTTCAAACACCTTCTTTTGTAACTCCTCTTCTCTATGTTTTTCTTTATTTCCTACATCACTCGATGAAAACGAACTCTCAAGAGGATTCAAGCCCTCAGGGATTTTATTGTTTCCTATGGATATAATCTCCTTAGGCTTAAAAGGTTAATCTTGAAGGAAAGCACAAATGATCTCATTGTTAGGGAGGGCTTGCCAAGATTCTACATTGTTAGGGATATATGGATGATATAGAGATTGAAAAGAATAGTTAGTCTTGTGAGGTAAAAGTTGTTGATTAGGAGAAGCTACAAAGATAGTTAACCAACCAGCCATTGAATTCAAATCCCTCTTAACATGAGTGATGTTGAAGGATAAAAGGTTTGAGATAAGCTCCCAAACATTTTGGGAGTATCGTTCCATCAACTTGTTGCTAGGAGAGCACAATTTTTCTATCGAGTTCACAACAAGCTCAGAATCTCTAAAAACTGAAAGGTGACCACAACCAAGAAAGTGTGCATAGAGGGAAGCGACAGTTGGAGGAATAACAACATGCACATGGGAGAAAAACCTAGTGTAAGAAGGGTTAGGGGTTTGATAATATTTTGTAAGTGGCTGAAGATCCCAAAATGTATAAATATAGATACAAAAGAATCATAGGTTGTTGTTGTCATTGTTGATTTTATGTTAGTTTTTATAAAGATTGTAGTTGTTATTGAGTGATTTTTTCCAAGTATTGTTGTTGGCGATATGTGAGGGGTTTGAATTGTATGAACCAAGTTTTGTAAGATGTTGAGAAAGAAAGATATGAGGGAAGGTAGATCTGAGGATTAGACTGCAGGATGAAGAGCTAGGTGCGATCTAGTTTGCCTCACATAGATCTTACCCACTTTTGTTGAGAACTGTAAGCGCACAACGCAGGGAGATCAAGAACTACTATAATAAAAGAGCCAAGAGGCAAATATTTGTGGATGTAACCCAAGAGGGGTGAACCATGGTAACATCTATGTAATATGTTGAATGTTTGCATATCTTTAACTTATTTCAAGCAATACATGACTACGATTGATGAATAACCAAACGCATTATTAGAATCTATTTATATTTTGGGTTATATGCATGCGATTCTTGGAACCAAGTAGATTACAGTAATAGTTCATAGAACAGGGCCTTAATCAAGAAACCCTTTATCTCCTACTCTGTCCTAGGCTATAAACACCTAAGTCTTATAGTCAACCATTCTTAGCTATCTCGGGTGAGACTGCGCAGTACCTCCCAGGTGCTGCATTGCCTTCTGGTTTAGCAAGAGGGCCGATAGTTAGAGGCTTTGTTGGAACCTTGAATGACATGAACCCTGGGTCAATAACTTATATAACCTGATAAGGGAGTCGATAAAACCAACAAATGGTTTGGTTTTCGTATTAAGAGGAACAAGATAGGAATGAGTATATGAGATAGAGTGGACAAGAACCATCGAATAAGCAATGAGCCATTAGAAGGGAATGTGGAGACCTTGGAACCCCATGAGAGAAGAAATTGAGGGTTGGTTGCGAACTAAAGAGATAGAATTTGCACACAAAGACAATAGAAACCCTAGAATCACACCACGCAAATACTTGGATAAATACGTGTTTATGGATTTACACGAAATATCTTTCTGTGATTTTTCACATCTACTATAGGAGTGGATCTTAAGGTTAAAGGATAATCACTCGACGAACCAGATTCGACAGCTAGATTGGACACTAGTACAGATTCAATAGTTGTAGCTTAGAGGATCAATATATGAACAAGATGATTGAGATAAGATAGAAACAAGGAGAATCGATATGGGAGATTGATCAAAGATTCAAGCGATTAAAAGGGAAGTTAAAATACCTTATGACTGAGATGCAACATCAACACCTATTTGTTAACTCACTACTCCCACACTTAAATATCCACTATGACAACATAAGTTTCAGACACAGGTAGAGGCTCTGCAGGCAACCTTGCAATTGGAAGAGAAATAGTACCAGCGGACGGACCTGGCTATCAAAGAACTGAAAGAGGATCTAAAGAACTTAACATTTTAGCTGAACTGGAATAAGAATAAGGAAAAATGAGAAGTTGTTTGGTGTACCACATGCAGGACAAAAGGACACCACAAAAATGAATGTCTGATGTTCACGCAGTATATGGAAATAGGAATGCCAAACCCACTGCGACAGGGGGGATTATGGTGTGAAATCTGCAAGAAACTGGGTCAGAACCCTTACCATTGTACGCTGATGTAGAAATACAAAACAGTCCCAACGAACTCATATTGCACATTTTGCAAGTCAGTTGGCCATGACGACAAATACTGCCAAACTATGGAGTTGATGCGGTAAAGAACCTCAGACACATATAGGGTACATGCAGAAATGATGACTGGGTAGGCAACACCACAGTTCACTCAAGCCCCAGAACCATACAACACTGTGCAAAAGCAGTATAATACTGTGCAGAAACCTTATAATAATGAGCAGCCATAATACAACCCATCACATCCCCAGTACAATACCGCACAGTATAATTACGGACCACAATATAACGTGCCATGAGGTGATCACGCAGCCTATAGAGGAGTTGGATGAGCTAGAGGAGGTTTCAGACATGGAAGAGGACCAGTCACATGTCACAATTGCCAACAACAAGGACATTATGCATGGGAATGCCCACTACCACCAGCGACTTGTGTGTATTATCGCGCTTTGGACCACGATACAGAGGAATGTCCAAAACTACTCGTAAAGATCGAGGAAAAAAGGAACCAAAATAACTAGAATGTTCAGTGGATTTCAGCTGAAGCAAGGGATGATGGATGAAACATAAACATAGTCACTCGAGGAGGAACGAAAATAGGAAATGATGTAGGCCGAAAGGACCCAACACAGAACCAATGGGCAAAGAAGAACCCTGACCCCAAGAAGCAGTTCGTCGCACAAAAGGAAAATGAGATATTTACAGAAGCCTGACAAGAATTCCAGAAGGAGGACATAGCAATGACTGCGCAATAGAACCAAGAATCTCTAGAATATGACATGCCGCCATCACTGGACCATACCAATAGAATACAACCTAAGGAACAAGTAAGTACTATCAAAGACTTTTTTCAATCATGCATCAAAATGTTAAGTGTTCCTTCATCTATCAAATTATTGCAAAACATCTTAGAGAAATGTAGCAGCGAGATGGAACAAAAGCCAGAATTGAAAACTATCAAACACCTACACACAAGAAGAAGAACAAGTAGAGAATTTAGAAGCAATGCTAATATTGGGGATTTCAACATGGGGGATATTATACTAGATATAGAATCCGAAGTGAACATACTACCAAAAACCACATGGAAATGCATGGGATAACCTACACTGCGATACTCAACTATTCAATTAAAGATAGAAAATCAACATAGAGTCCTACCAATAGGTATACTAAAAGGAGTAACTATAGATCTATATGGGGTGCACACTAAGGCAGACTATGAAGTCATCGAAATAATAGACGGTACGACACCTTACCCAGTGCTACTTGGTCTGGATTGGGAATTCAACAACCAGGCCATAATTAACATTAAAACTAGAAAAATGACATTTGAGTCAAGATACTACAGGGTTATAGCCCCACTCAACCCATCATAAGGCGAGAGGTTTGTAGAACCCACTTGCCTAGATCTAGACAAAATCAGCCAGTTGTACAGAACAACTGCGCGCGATGCGGACTATATAAACCCAATTGTAGACGGGATACTCAGTTGGAGAAGCATTACTTCATGCACAACAGACTCAGATACTGGGTTATAAAACTGGAAACAAAGACTACACAAAGTATCCACAAGAAGGTGTGCAAGAATAGACCGCACAGTAAGATGGCTTGGTGCAGAAATCAGAGAACCACCCAGTTTTCACAAACTAAATTATTTGGAAACTTTCTTGACACAATACGAAGATGAAGTATTAGAGAACCAGAGATTATTAGCACTATATTTAGAACTAAAGGCTACACCCCCAAGATGGTGGGGTGCACACAAAGAGACTATCACAGATTGTTAACAATGAAAATGATTATTGCACATAAGGTTCGGCGCAGAACAGATATGGAACAATCAAAAAAAATATGATGGACTAGGAATTCCAGCAAAACACTTGGAGGCATGTAAAACACTATGGAAAATGATGCCACCATGAGAATGGTCTCACCACTTCAGTCATACTTTATAAAGCATACCAAAAAATTGGTATGTAGACCATGAAATGCGAAAAGGAACCAAGACATGGGTGACACTCCAACAGAACCTTACAGTCACTTTCTCATTCGAGCATGAGAACCCCAACATAGACACAGCCCTGAAATGGATCAGAGATGTCATATTCATTACAGAATCAGAAGTGGAAGTTATCACAGAGGTACATCAGTGGAATAAGTAGATAGTCAAGGAACTGTTGTCATGCTACTAGGTACAGCAAGAAGCACCAGATGAAGATGATATGCGCAATATTCAGATTGAAGAAGTAAAAGGAAAGAGAGAGGTGGAAGGACCACCCTTAGAATCATAGGTCATATCTGTGCCAATCAAGATCAATAAGGTTAACATAGGGACTTCCGATCAGCCCAAAATGGCCAGCATTGGAGATTATTGGGACGAACAGACACTAGAAAGCATCACAGAATTGTTGCATGAATACAACGACCTTTTACCCACAACCTTTATAGAGATGAAAGGAATAGACAAAGAACTAGGAGAAATGAAGATACCACTCAGAACTGATGCGAGACCCATTAAACAATGACCATATAGACCGAAGCCCATCTACAAAGAAAAATTCAAAGACGAGATTGATAGGATGCTCGAGGCTGGCATCATCAAACCAGTCGAAGAATCAGAATGGATAAGCCCAATGGTAGTACAGGACAAGAAACAGGGAAGAGGGATCAGGATATGTGTTGATATGAGGAAGTTGAATGATGCATGCTTACATGAGCCATTCCCCACACTATTCACAGATGACGTACTTGAGACCGTAGGAGGACACGAAGCCTATTCATTCATCGATGGATTCTCAGGATATCATCAGATTAAGATAACAAAAGAGGATAGACACAAGACCACATTTGCGACATAATGGGGATCTTATCAGTACACAATCATGCCTTTCGGATTGAAGAATGAACCTATGATATTCTCCAGAGTAGTCATCGCATCATTTAAGGAATTCATCCACCAATTTCTCGAAGTCTACCTGGATGATTGGATAGTTTATAGCCTATTAAAAAACCATGTGGAAGTTTTATGACTGATGTTAGAATTATGCAGACAGTGCAAGATATCACTGAATATCAAGAAATGCATATTTGGAACACCATTTGGAATACTACTGGGACACATAGTATGCAAAAAGAGTTTATTAATGGATCTGGCAAAAATCACATACATTGTTAACCTACCAACACCAAAAATAGTCCACCAACTAAGAGAAATGTTAGGACATATGGGATACTACAGGAAATTCATCAAAGGCTATGCACAAATAACAGCACCTATGGAAAATTTGTTAAGGAAGGATACTAAGTATCAATGGAATGACGAGTGCCAACACAGTCTGGATACCCTGAAGGCAAAGATGGTCACCGCACCAATATTGGTATTTCCAGACTGGGAGAAGACATTCCATGTACATGTAGATGCATCAACAATAGCACTTGGAGCTATTTTAGCGCAACCAGGAGTAGGAGACTTGGATCAACCGATGCATTCACAAGCAGGAAATTATCAAACTCAAAACATAATTATAATATGATGGAAAGAGAAGGCTTAGATATGGTTTACATACTACAGAAATACAGACATTACCTATTGGGAAAACACTTTAAGATGTTTACAGATCACTTAGCCCTGAAATACCTAGTTAACAAGCCAGTGTTGGGGGGGAGAATCTGTCAATGGTTACTGTTATTTCAAGAATTTGACTTTGAGGTAATAGTCAAACCTGGGAAACTGAATGTAGGGCCTGACCACTTATCAAGGGTCACAAATGGAGAGGAACCAATGAATTTGGAAGACAACTTTCCAGATGCACAACTCTTCTCAATACAGATTTCTGACGATTACTTCACAGAGATCATCCAGTACTTGATCATAGGTACTTCACTGTAGGGATATACCACTGCACATAAAAAGAACCTGGTATTCCACACAACCAACTGTCAACTGATCATAGTGCATCTATACAAAATGGGTGCAGATAGCATCTTACGACGATACGTACTAGACCACGAATGACCAAGAATTTTAGAAGAAGCCCATGAAGGAATAGAAGGAGGGCATTATGCATGAAAAGATACCGCGCAGAAGGAACTACATGCAGGATTATGGTGGCCAATGATCCATCGAGACTTGAAAAAATATTGTCAACAATGTGATGTGTGTCAACTGGTCGACAAACCCAACAGAAGGGACGAGATGCCACTACGACTGCAAGTGACACTTCAGGTATTTGAAAAATGGGCAATAGACTTTGTGGGACCCATTAACCCACCCACCAAGAGAACAGGGGTGAGATACATTATCACCACGATGGAATACTTAACTAGATGGGCAGAAGTCACACTAGTAAAAGATTGCAGTGCACAAACAGTTGCCCACTTTCTTTTCGAACAGGTAATTACTAGATTTGGGTGCCCAAGATTTCTGATGAGTGACCAAGGAACACACTTCATCAACAACACCATCCGAGTGATGCTTGAAGAGTTCTAAGTTCATCACCAAAAAATCACACCGTATCACCCATAGGCTAATGGCACGGTAGAAGCCTTCAACAAAATTTTGGAGAACGCCCTGACGAAGATATGTAACGTCAATAGGGACGATTGGGATCTCAAGGTACCATCAATAGTATGGGTGTATAGAACCACATGAAAAAAGTTGACAAATCAGACACCCTTCAAACTGGTCTATGGTCAAGAAGCAGTAGTACTGTTAGAATTTATAATACCTAGTCTACGTGTAGCAGCTATCACACAAATGAGAGAACGAGGCATAGTCTAGAAACGACTAGATAAATTAATGTCAATGGAGGAAGACTGAATCTTGGCAATATTCCATCAAAAAATACAGAAAGAGGGAGAAAAATCATGGCATGACTGCCACATCAAGAGAAATATGTTCAAGGAAGGAGATCTAGTATTTCTCTACGATAGTAAAGTGTTGCAGCACCCAGGGAAGTTGAGGATGCATTGGCTAGGACCATATGAGGTAAAAGTTGTCACGGACAGAGGAGTTGTACAGTTGAAATATATAGAAGGTGCAGACCTCATAGGAATGATCAATGAGATTTGTCTGAAGCTATACAAAGATAGTCGACTACCCACCGCACAGTTAACAAAAAAAAGAAAAAAAAAATCCTAAAAATAGTGCGCGGTATGACGGACAAGCCGCATACGAAACAAGAAACTAGTGAGGGAAAAGAAAATGGCCATATCAGAAAGGGAAACAAGTGGGAAAAGGAAAGTCGACAAAAAACAATTGACAGGACAACATGAGGCAAAATTAAAGCAAGGAAAGGACAGATGGGATGTCACACTAAACGTGCCAACTGGCGATGGAAAAGTATCCATAAGGGCAAGTACGAAACCACCGTCGATGCATTGAACCCACACTTATGATGAATTAATCAAATAAGGTAGGAGGTGCCCTCAACAAGCTTCATGGCACACCCATACAACACATGAGCACATAAACACTTAGTTTATTCACAAAAGAAGAACGGAGAAAGAGAAATAGCAGCCCGAATGCATAGAGAGAGATCGTAAAGCTTATACAAACTATTTGAACCAAAAAAAAATCATACAGACACCAGTATGGCACCACCAAATCTCACAGAACTAGGCCAGACAGTCAGACCAACTTGGGTTAAAACTAGGTCGCAAGGAACACGAGAAGAAAACAAGAAGCAGCCACTGGATATCATTGATATTGATGAAATACCATCGTCAGAGGATATCCCAGTCAAATCAACACTGATCCAAGAAGAGATCCCACAACCCCAAGAGGAAACAATGAAAGAGGATACATTGGCAACAACACCGGAGCTTCAGAATCAAGCAGTAGGAACTCATCAGGAAGGACAACCAAAAAACTCTAAAGCAGCCATGGAAATAAATGGAAGCACACAGAACCTGGAAGTAGAGCTCCAACCAGATGTTCCACAAATACCCATCCCAGAATTTTCTTTTTCGGATGAGTCGATTGGCAAAATGGGAAAAGCTTGGGAAGAATGGATGGTGAAGGAGAAACCAGAAGCTGCTGGAACTTCAAACCAACCAACACAGCTAGAAGACAGGATTCAGATACCAAGCTCTCTTTGAAAGAAACCATCTATAGATATTGTGCTACTTCACACACTAGAAGACATACAGGTGGACTCACAGCTATTTGTTCATGTCAGGAAGATCAAGTTTTCCAACCATGACATAGAAAATGAAAGAAAATATCCATAAATTGCACCACAATTCGTTTTGGAGACAATACTCATGAACCCTCTCGGAGTAACTATCACTAAGCTATGGAAGTGGGCAGTTGGACTAGACAGAACCAAAATCCTAGGATTGCTAAAGATACCACACTTTGGAAAAGGCCAATATGTGTCTGCATGCGTCAAACAATTGTTAGCAATTACGCATGGAGGGGATGTATGGATGGACAAACCTGTCCCCATAACTATTGAACTTATTACGCAAATTACAGGACTACCAATCTGGGGTATGGATCCCACACTGATACTGGACGACAAGTCCAAGGAAAAAGCATTGGCAGAAGAAATGAAGAAGAAATATGGCACCAACAGGGGAACAAGATGCATTATAATCAATCGAATTAACGATGTCATGACACAACTGGGAGCAAAGTTCTTAGCATGCAAACTACTAAGAAAATTCCATAAAGATGAAGTACCGGTAGGAGTTATCACAGTTGCATCTCAGTGCACAAAAGATACCTTCATGAGCTGGGCACCATATCTGTCAAACTTGTTCCAAATCGACTGTAAAGACACACAAGAAGAAGGTATGAAATTTCACTACTCATGGCTACTTACCCTCATCGCTTTCATGGTATGGAAAGAACCAGACCACATCAACTTCTGTACCACACCACAACCAGAAGGAGCGAGATATCGTGTCCTGAAATCCATGCCACTAGCCAATCATAAGAAGTAAAATGAAATTTTATTTGAAGCTTACCTACGGGAAATGTAGGAAGCAATCAAACAAGCATGGAGGATAATACCAAAGGTTGTCACACGATTCATGGGAATCGCCAATTTTTGGGCTAGAAAACAAGCCATGTGGATAGAGCCAAGACAGGACCCACATAAACAGTGGCTACAAATGCATTATTGCATCGTTGAGGGAGACATCGACATGATCATCCATGAGTGGCTGGATGAATGGAAGATCCCAACCATACCCAGAGTAGTACCAGTACAAATAGGAGAAGGAGGGGCTCTGCAGTCGAAAACACAGCCTCCACATGTCCCAATACCCAAGAAACCAAGAACGGGCCAAATCAAGTCGACTTAGACAGAGGGCGGATCAGAGCAACCAGGGACCCAGAAGGGGAGAACAAAAACCACTTAGCCAACCAATGAACAACAAAACTCGACTGAGGGAGCATAGGAAACCGCGATAAACCCCCTCACATAGGAACCAGAGGGAACTAAGAGACCAACGATACAGAAAACAAGTGCGTGCAAGAAATCAAAGGCACAACGATCACCACCAGAATACACAATCACAGAGGATGATGGTGAGATGATTTCCATAATGGTCCAGGATTGTCTCGCAGAGGAATTTGATCATGCAGTGCACCATAGGGATAAACTGTAGAAAGCAGAAATGGGGCAACTCCTGAAGAAATTCAGAGAAGCCTAGATAACAAGTAGTAGTAGAGGCATAAAGCCATCGAGCACATGGACCACAGAAAGAATGGAGGTAGGAGAATGTGACTCAATTCTTCCGAAACCACATTCCATGGTTTACATAAAGCCAATCATGCTAAAAATGGATGATATTGTGGGACATACACCACTAAAGGATTTGGATCAGATACAATTGGTCCTGACACGGATACCAACAAAGACCTTATACCAATTGCAGGTTAGCGTCGACCATGAGATACAGTCTTGAGCACATCAAAATGTGGTCGATATACAAAAAGCAACAAAGAAGCAGGAAACACTGGAAACAGTTTGTGCGCAGGCCAAATTTGAAACGTGGGAGGAAAAGGAATGCAGGAATGAGTTGGAACGCAGAGTGGAAGACATTTTTGGGAAACTTCCAACTACTGTGCATGGAAGTGAACTCCCAGCAACAGAAAAGATCGATCAGACTGTGCAGGAAATTGATCAATATGAAAAGGAGATCGAGACTCTCCGTGGACATATTAGACCAACCACTCCACCAACAATAAAGGAGTAGAGGAAGAAGGAAGTAACAATGCAACTACAGGAGCTGGAAAAATAGGTCAGCACAACAACCGACTTGCTAGATAATGCAGTGCAACTCTGGACAAAGATGGAAGAGGACCCACAGGTCCAACAATGGGACAAGGAGGAGGAAAGGATCATTGCAACGATCCAAGAATTCAAGAAGGAATAGAAAACCATCCCAATCCTAGAACAGGTCAAGGGGACACAAGATTTAAAAAAGTTACAGGTAGAACTTCTCACTGCACAAACACGGAAACAGGAGCGTCAGGTTCAAATAGAACCGTTGCAGGAATGGATAGCAACAATACTGGAGCAAGCAGAAGAAGCCAGAACACAGTCAGCGTGGACTCAGTTGGAATGTGCAGGACTGGTAAGAGAAGAAGTAGTAGTGCAAATAGTCGATATTATCAAGGAGAAAACCATGCAATCACTGAAAAAAGAAACAGAATTGCAGGAGAAGTTCCAGACGATCACTAGGGAGATCGAGGAAGCACAACGCAATTAGGTGACTCGGGGTGAGTCACATGTCAGTGTTGGGGGCCTGTTGGTACTAGGATGAAGTGGAAAGAAGGACAATCATGTTAAAGAAAGCATGCAGGAAACTTAAGTGACAACTAGCAAAAGATTAGCACGTGCGAATGCAAGAAAGTGTGCACAGAGAGAACTAACAGCTGGAGGAAGAACAACACGTGCATGGGAGAAAAACCTAGTGTAAGAAGGGTTAGGGTTTTGGTAATATTCTATAAGTGGTTGAAGAGCCCAAAATGTATAAATATAGATAGGAAAGTATCATAGGTTGTTGTTTTTGTCATTGTTGATTTTATGTTAGTTTTTATGAAGATTGCAGTTGTTATTGAGTGATTTTTCCAAGTATTGTTGTTGGTGATATGTGAGGGGTTTGAATTGTATGAACCAAGTTTTGTAATTTGTTGAGAAAAAAATATATGAGGGAAGGTAGATCTAAGGATTAGACTGTAGGTTGAAGATCCTGGTGTGATCTAGTTCACCTCACATAGATCTTACCCACTTTTGCGAAGAACTGTAAGCGCGCGACGTAGGGAGATCAAGAACTACTATAATAAAAGAGCCAAGAGCCAAATATTTCTGGACGTGGCCTAGGAGGGGTGAACCATGGTAACATATGTGTAATATGTTGAATGTTTTCATATATTTAACTTCTTTAAAGCAATAGATGACTACTATTGATTAATAACCAAACACATTATTAGAATCTGTTTATATTTTGAGTTATATGCATGCGATTCCTGGAAACAAGTAGATTATAGTAACAGTTCGTAGAACAAGGCCTTAATCAAGAAACCCTTTATCTCCTACTCTGTCCTAGGTTTTAAACACCTGAGTCTTACAGTCAACCATCCTTAGCTATCTCAGGTGAGACTGTGCAGTACCTCCCGGGCACTGCGCTGCCTTCTGGTTTACTAGGAGGGCTGATAGTTAGAGGCTTTGTTGGAACCTTGAATGACATGAACCCTGGGTCAATAACTCATATAACCTGAGAAGGGAGTTGATAAAACAAATAGGTTCAGACTGCTTTTGGGCTCGTAATCCACCACCTTTCACCATGTAGCACTATCGCCTTACCATGGTTTCAATTGCGTGACCACTCAAGAAAATTATTGCCTGAGCATGTTGCATCCCTGCAATGAACTGTGGCCATATATCTGGTCCCGATATGAGATCTGGGCACACCTGCTAGATTTAGTTCCACTACCAAGATTAAATTCCCACCAACTTTAGAATCCGCCAAACTGTGCCTTAGGTGGGGATGCTACTTTTTAGCGTTCCTTGTGCAAGCCGTGAACTTGGACAACCTGCTGCCCTTGAAAAATATATGTGATAACACCCTACATCACATTTTTTTGACTTAAGTAGCAGCCAACCGGTGTGTGACAACTATAAATCAGATTTTGATGACAATATGAAGGAATTTCAAGACCATACTATAGATCCTTTTTATTCATTCATTAAGGAACAACATTGTGAGGAAATAAGCCATCCTAGATCTGTAGACAACATCAAACAACCTATGAATAGTAGTGAAATCAGTCCACAGTTCAAATTTGCAGATAAATGAAAGTGGCAGCCTCCATGGGAAAGAGAATATGTTGAGAATATTTGATCTTCAGTTCGAACAATATCAGGCTGAGGTAAGCTTTTATTGTCATAATTTCACTTCTTCTTATTTTCATGATTTGGTTGCTATCTATATGGAGAAATTCATGGATTCAAGGTTTCAACCTTCGTTTCATGATAAATCTGAAAATCAAACTTACAATCAAGTGTTGATTTTTGTTCTAGTCTTCATTTTGCTGAAACACATACAAAGAGTTTGGCTTGTTAATAAATTTCTTGTATAGCTTCATTGGAAGCATGATTTTTCCTGATCTAGAGGAAGAAGTTGGATAGAGTAGGAGTAGGAAGAATAAATCTGGGTTCTCAAGCTTCTTGTTTACAGTGATTTTGTTTTCAGTGTGTGATATTTTTAGTTTCAAATAAAGAGCGAAGGTGCTCTTAGGCATACATTTTTCCTGGACAATGATGAACATGGATAAGTCCACCGGTCTACTAGTTCTTGGAAGCTTGCAGGAAGTTGACATCCCCCATGGAACCAAATGTTAGCACAAAAATTTGCAGTAGCAAATTTGGTCATTTCACAGCACCGATGAATCAAGAGATTTTGTAGCGCATCTTTAGTGCATCTTCACTCATTACCATTGTTGAATTTATGAAGTTGGTGTCAGTCGATCTCATTGTTTTCAAAATCCATGTTTTAAAAGGAAATAATTTATATTTGGTCATTAAAGTTGTATAACTATTTTATCAAAGATTTGAATTCTGCTCCTAGTTCGATGCTACAGAAACTCCTAGTTCGGATAGGCGCTGTGGAATCTGCTGTAGATTGGATGGAAGAGGGAATTGGAGATTATTCTGATCCATTTTAATGGTGATTATTTTTTTCAAAATTGAAGTGTTAAGGAAATATTCTAATTGCACCTAATGGAGGCATCTATAATCTCATAATCCATCAACTAGAATTTTTTGTGTTTTTGAAGAGTTGTTGCATCACACAGACAAACACAGAGATTTTGTAGTTCCTAGCACTACAAATTATTCTACACAAAGTGTTATTTATTTTCACTACCATGGGCACTACAGAATCACCTAGCCAGACACAAAAAAGGCACTACGAAATCTGCAGAGAAGTTTTATAGGAGGACACTACGAAATTTCCTGTAGCGGTTACTGTTACAACTTTGATCATAATACCAAAACGACGAAGTGGGTTTCTCTGAAATGTTTTTTGGAGGAATATGATATCCCTGATGACTTGCTAACTAAATTTCATCCTGACTCAGTTTGGAATTTGAGAGAAACAATTAAAACACCAGTGTGCTGCAAAATGTGCTACAAATTCTCTGTTTTGCATAACTGATTGGATATTCGCCTTGTTGGGAGGTTGCCACCTGTCAAGGAGGGTTCAAATAAATTATCATGGATCAGTTAGATGTCAAGGGAAACCTACACCTAGGTTTTAGCTCCATTAAATACCTCATGCAGTGAGATGGAGACAATTTATTAATGACTTCCAATAATTTCCTGAAAAATTAAGAGTTTGTTGGATTTTTGTCTCTTTGACTATTGCCACCTATCTCTAGGCTTAGAATCCAATGAAAGAGATGGGATTCGACCTCCTAAGTATATTTTTATTCTATTTTATATTTAATAGAGGAGGGATCTCTTTAAGTGGGTTGGATTCATGATCCAAGAGAGGAGAGAGCTAGAGGGGCAGTTTAGTTACTCAATTGTAAGCCCGAGGGCCTGTTGTAATTAACATTTCTGCCATTAGAGATTCATGAGAGTTTCTTATCATATTTTTTTTTTCATTTCTATTATTTTATCTTGTTATATTTCTTGAATGGAATCGTAGGCATTGAATATGAATGGGTTTTCATGAGGCAGGAGATTCATGAGCTGCAAATGATTTGTTGTAATTGCGTCGTTTCCTGATCTTTGTTCTAGTTATCTTTTAATTCATTTTTGCAGAGAGGATCTTTGCTTGATGATATTCTTATTTTTTTTATCTTTCTTATGCCTCCATCCATCAATTATATTACTTTTGGTCTGGTATGAGCTTGAGTGCCTTTTATCTGTAGGATGTGTTGACTCCATGCCCAATGGAATGCTTTTGCTGATAGTTTGTTTCCCTCTACCTTTCTTTCTCTTCCTTGTTGATCCACCATTTTAAAATTGATTTAATTTTTCAGGATCGAATGGTTAATGTAAAATACCCTTTTAGTGATGTTAATGAAACAAAGCCTACTCTGGTTTTGATGTATCAAATCTGATGAAATCTTATTTAATGGAAGCTAACTTTATTTTTTCCATCTTAATATCTCACTCTGAAATTTTACTGTCATTGAAGGATTCAAATGATGTTTTGTAGCTGTATGAAAATGGATGTTGGATTGTTATACTATTATATCTTTCTCAAAGTTTTGTTTTCTTGGATTTAAGAAGTTCTTGTATCTGAAGCATTTCTCTTCTTTGTCTACTAGCATAGCCTGAAGCTAGTGGTAGATTCACTTCAATTTCTTACTAAGTCTTCCTCCTATACACACTAATCCTCAAAACCCTAACCTAAGTTAAAACAAGACCTATTTTTCTGATGCACTTCATCCAGAATTTCCTGTGTTTTGACATTGTTGAATTGAGTTCTATCCATTTGACACCACATTTAAGACTTATCTCATAAACTTTTTAATGGGTACTGGAATTATCCTCTGACAGTTTGAGGGTGATTCTCAGTGCTAATAGATTGAATAAACAAAAATCTTATGTATGGTACAATTATGATATGGTTCTTATAGTTCACATCTTTGAGATACTTGTACTTGGTTGAGGGATATCTATGTTGTATGGTGATGTATGCATGAGGGACATGCATAGGTTTTTAGAGATGCTTCATTGATGAAATGGTGCAGATTTGCATATGGTTGTTGGTATGGTATATGGTATCGGATTGATGCTTGATATGGTAGTTTATTGAGGCATATCATGAGTGATATGACTTTTGTTTGAGGTACATGGTTGGCATATTGTATGGTTGATGATGTTATTGGTACATTGATAGAGACACTTGTTGGTGATCTTGATATATGCTTGGTACACATTTGGCACATATTCTTGGCATATGGTTGAGGCACTTCATTGATGATATCTTATGGTATATGGTATGGTGCTGATGTACATGGTTGATATACATAGTTGATGGTACATGGTTGATGGTACTAGTCGAGACATGGTATGGTACAGGATTGGTACTTAGTATGGTGTTGATGTACATGGTTGATGGTTGAGGCATATGGTATAGGTTATGGTGCATGGTTGATGCACAGTTTGGCACATGTGTTGGTGCATGGTTGATGCACGATTTGGTACAAATTGGTGTGCATGTACATGGTTGATGATACAGGTTTGGTGCATGGTTGATGCACTTTTTGATGGTACATGTACTGGTTGATGCATGGTTGGTGCATGGTATAGGTCAGTACTTGGTTGAGACACATTTCTTGTGATCTCATGTGGTGATGTTGGTACATGCTTGATAGAGGCATGTGTTAGTGATGTTGAGCATATGGTTTTAGATATGATATTGGTGTTCTTGGCATGAGTTGCATGTCGATGAGAATGGATCTGGTTTCTTTGATGAGATAGTGATTGGTTGGACATGTTGATGTGACATTGACAGTGAAAGTGATAGTGATAGTGACAGTGATAGTGACAATGATGGAGTTTGTGGTGGGGATAGTGGCAGATTCCATGACATTTTTTCTACACATATATTTCAGAGTGGTATGATAGGGAAAGGAAAGGGGGTTATAACCTCCTTCTGGTTGGATTCAGAGAATTAGGGATTTGGAGATTCCTTCAGGTTGGAGCCTAAGAACTAGATGGATGTAGCCACCTTTTGGTTGGAGCTAGAGAGCCTAGGGGGTTGTAGCCTCCTTCTGGTTGGAGCCAGAGAATTCATGGAGTTGTATCTTCATTCAGGTTAGATCCTATAAATAGGGGGTTGTAGCCTACTTCCAGTTGCAGCTGGAGAATTTGGAAGTTGGTGCTTCCTATGAATGAATTCTTGATATATATAAGAAATCATTATGTGGTTTTGTTCCTGTTATCACACTAAGTTGCCTTGGGTCTTTATCCTTTAGTTTCATCTTTTCCTAAGCCTTTAGATTTTAATTTTTGATTTATCCCTTTTAAAAGTTTGTTTGATTAGTTTCCCTTGATAAATAAATGCTTAACTCATGAATTATGTTTTGATCCCCACACAGATCTTTGACTCAAGACCATTTTCTATGATCTATCTTTTGAATCTCCTCCATGACTTGACACTAGGATCGGCTCACTCCATGATCAACTTGACTTGAATTACCACTCTCCTCACTCATGCCCTTGTAACCTTGCCTTGTTGTCACTTTGGTACCTTGTTTATTGGTCAAATCATGTTTTGAAAGGGAGCGTTGCCAACTCATCAGGAGTTTCCATAGTACATTTCTTGTCCATCATATTCTACCTTGAGTTGTGATTATGACTTTGAAGTGATCTCTTCCTTGTTTTCAGTGCCATAGGTGGTTAATAATCTTTCAAGATTTCATAGTTATGAGATCTGATAACGGTTTTTGATTTTTGAAAAAACTCAGGTTGCTGCGCTGCACAAACTCCCAGTTCTGACCAGTTGGCAGTGATGCTACCAGATCTAATGTTGAGGTGGATCAGGAGACCGAGTTTCCAATGACTCTTTCTTGAGATATTTTTGAGGCATCGAACTTTCTTTATTCCATAGGTATTATGCATTTTCCTCCTCTGCACATCATTTTCAAGGAGAATTAGCGCTCAAAATCTTAGTAATTATTGTTCTTGCGTATCTGGAGGAGAGATTTCCTCACACTATCCTATCAGTTTTCTCCCTACATTCAAATCCTGTGGATCCCACCACCTATATAATAATTTTGATACATTTTCCCACAATTGATATTGATCTCACATCATCCAAGCAAGTCCTATCCTATGCATGCATGATGGGCTACCTAAAGGCGCTACTCTACAACATTGTTTCTCCCCTGCCTCCTCTGACAGTTGAATTTGTCATTTTTAACCCAATTTCAAAGGCCATTACAACATATCCTTTCATTTTCTTAGTATTCATACCTGCACATATTCAAGGGAGGGATTTCTACAGCTAGTTTTAGCTAGCTAGAAACCAATATATCTAAGGAAAATTCTTGTAAAGGTGTAGCCTTGTCCACTTGAGCTTTGAATTTTTAATCCTCCTAGTTATTACCACTCCATAGCCCTAAAATATCCTATCCTAAACTATGTAGACTCCTCATATGAAGAATTCACAGAAGGGAGGTAAGGTAGTTAGAACCGAACTTGTGGATCTGCATCTTTTTTAGACACAACCCATGGCTAGAGAAGTTTTTAGAAGGGTGGGATGCCTGTCTTTCTGCCAGAATATGCAAAGGGGCCATCCTGAGGTGACAAGGTAGTTTTCCTTACATTTTTATTTCCTGAAGACCAATGTAGGGGACCTAGAATTTGAGGTTTCTGAGACCTCTATTTCAGCTACTACAAGAATCCCTATCACAGGTGAGAAATGGTTTAAATCCATGGCCTTGGAAGCAGCATATGCCAAATATTTCCTTAAGCCTGAGCATCAAGCTGATAATATAACTAAAGGTTGTGCCAAGGAATCATCTTATTGAGTGGTTTGAAAGGATATTGAGGATCATTCATAGGTACTTTACATGTGAAGGGAGGTTCATTACACTATACCAGTACCATATAAGGCTTTTGGTTCATTTTACTAGTAAAATTGAAATGAACATTCCCTACTATTTGCTAAGGAGCATAGGAAAGATGTCAGATAGGGTTCAATCCAAGTATAAGGCTGTGGATACTAGCCTATTTCGCTCTGGATTGATTAGAATGCTAGTTTCTAAAGAACTGGGTAAGAAGGATATCTCACAGGAACATTTTGTTATTGCTTCTCACTTGAATTTTTATATAGCAGCTACTCCTTAGTTGTAGATAGCAAGCCCTTTACCATCCACCAATGCTACTAAAGCAGGTAATGGCAAGAAGAGAAAGAGCAAAGTTCCTGTTCAAAATCAAGAGGCCATCAAGGGGGTTGCAGGAATTGAGGAGGAAGCTTGACATTCTCCATAGAGAGATCTTTCAGCCCCTCCTCCACCAGAGTTAGAAGAAGCCCCTTCTTCTATTAAATCTACAACAAAGAAAGGGAAGATGATACACTTGTCCTCATCTCCTTCAACAACCAACATCAAGGTCAAAAATCCCTTCACAAGAGAATCAACTCCTAAATAGGTTGTTGAATAACAATTCCTACCTAAAGTTTATATCCTACAGAAGAAGAAAGATAAGGGCCAAGGCATTGGAAAGCCTATGGAGAAGAAAGAATAAATCCCTTTACAGAAGAAGAAACATAAGGGCCAAGGCATTGGAAAGCCTGTAGAGAAGAAATGAGAAACCTTGTATAGAAGAAGAAAGATAAAGGCAAAGTCATCAATAAGCCTGATGAGATAGACAAGGTAATTCTGATGCAGCAGGAAGAGGAAACCATGAAAAATCCTATTAAGACTGTTCACATCACTACTCTACCTAGCAGCCAGACATTTAAAAGATTAATCAGGCAACTTAGGGATGCTAGGAAGGAGGTGGCTCATTTGAAAGAAGAAGCCATGTCTGACAGGGTTAATATGAAGGAACTTATGGATGGCTATGGCCACACTCTTGACCTAGCAAGGTTTGCAGCAAGAAAGGCCAAGCCTCTCCATAGGCAACTCAAAAACCTTTATAGGCATAATAAAGACTTTCAGGCTCAGAACAAAAAGATCAAAGCAGAGTTACAACATTTCCAAGATAAAATGGCTCAAAGGAACTTTCATGCATTGGTTGAAGCTACTATTGAAAAGGAGAATCCAACATCCAAGGATAGCATAGATCCAATGAAGAATCCTACCACTGCTAAAGGGAAGAAGCCTATTGTCCCAAAGGGAAGTCCTCCTTCTCCAAGAAGGAGTGTTAGTTTAATGAAGTAGATGGTGAAAGGTGAGCTCCATTTTTGAAGATGGTTCCTTTTTGCAAAGATGAAATATTGATGAAACACTACCTCTTCCACCTATACAGGCTTCCAGTGTTTACTGTTCAGAGTTTTGGGTATTTTACAAAGAATTAATCCCTTCGACAGTAATAGTGCAGACATTCCGTAGCGCTATGGCGCTATGAAATAGTCTATTTTTTGACGTTCCATTAGTTTTCTACCTACAATGCTACCAAATCACCTAAGACTAATGGAGCTGCCAATACCCAAGGTTGCTACCCATTCTACACATGTTCAAGTAAAGGTGTTGTGAATTATGATGGCTCTACATAAAGTTTGACAGGACACATAAGTGGGCGCTACTGAATTTCTAACAGAGATAGAATCCTACACAGAGACACACTAGGATGGCGCTACCAAAATTCACTAGATAATTTTTGGTAGAGACAAAATCCTACACAGAGACATACCAGAATAGCGCTACCAAAATTCACTACCGAAATTTGAGGAGAAATTGAAGTTTGCACAGAAGATAAAAAGGCTTGGTGCTACCTTTTCTAATTGTCTAGTTTTGAGGTTGCACTACAAAATCTCAAGAAATTTGCTGAAGGCGCTACAAAGTGCGGTACTCAGAGTGCTACCCAAAGATGTTACCAACAGATACTAGGAATCAAGGAGGGTCGAGCTATCATCTTTATGGATAGCTAATGATGGAGAGAATTGCAGAGACAACAACTAGCATCATGATGATAGCCACATGCCCTTGAAGGACACATGGAAAACAAGGAGTTGCGTTAGTTCAAATATTGGTTAGATCAGTCACCAACACTTTCCCATTTTATAGCATAGGTTGTTATTCAAGTTGTTAGATGGAATAACTTAGAGATTTTCATGGGAAGGAGGCCAACTCGCACCTCCAGCTGTTGCCTCCCTTTTTGTTATAAATAGATATATGAAATGCTTCAGTAGGTTTCAATGGTTGAGCAAGTCTCCCTTATATTGTAATATTTTGATGAAGTTACTGTGAATTGGATATGTACTTGATTTGAGACATCTTGGTTAATAGAAATCAACTTATTTTTCCATCTTATTTCTTTTGATGCTAAAGTGTTCATTCTTTGAATGATTCACATGAATTTTTGTGGTGATATTATGATGTATGTTTGATTACAATATTATTATGATGTTTCTTCAGTGTACTTAAATTTTGAACTCAAGAAGATCTTGTGTTAAGAGTCTTTCTTCCTTAGGTTGTCTGTAGACCTGATGTTTACAGAAACCTCTACATTCCTCTCACTGAATTCTTCCCTATGTTCATATTTACTCCCACTTACTAATTGAATTTAGACAAGACCTTGATTGCTCGTGCATGCTAGCCGTGATTTATCAGTTGGAACATTATTATCTTGAGTATTATCCATTTGACCCCTCAAAAATCTTTTACATTCACATATAACCTGATGGGTACTAGGCTTTCCTTCCATGCAATCTGAAGGTGATTCCTAGTGCTAACACTACCATTTGGGTTTCCACATAAATACTGGTGTACCATTTTCTTAATGTGATGTTGATGTGATGCTACTTATGTTTACATGCTTATGATATATATATTGGATGAATTTATAGATGAGACATTGATGATATATTGATGAACATTGTTGATAAAGTGAAAGAATATATATTGTGGTT
>JASDQU010684044.1:10581-29050 GCA_032191745.1 Picea mariana | reverse complement strand
ACTACATTTTACAGTTTCCAGCTTATTTCTTTATTAATAGAAAACTAGTTTTACTGTATCTCTATTATTTTGTGTTAAGAACTTGTTAATAATCTGTATTCATATCATTATGCTCATAAAATATGGATCACTGGTATCAGAGCGGTTTGCTCCTTGTCGTCTTAATGCATGTCCCCAACTAGGTCGAAGTACAAAGAGTTGGGTCTCGAGCTTGTTGCTCTTGAGGGAAAAAACTCTTGCATGCCCAAGCGACCTCTCATGGTAGGAGAAAAGAAATATAATAGGATAGGAGATCCTTTCAAACTGTTGATTGAATAATCCCTCATGCAACAGAGGAACAAGATGATGGATAGTTTCGCGCAAATCCTTCGACAACTACCAATAGGTGACACATCTTCTTTGAACAGAGGCACTTCCCCCTTCAAGGTACAAATAAACTTCGATATTTCTATATTTGAAGGTCAAATAGATGCAGATGTTGTAGACAAGTGATTGAATCTACTAGAAGGCTATTTTTCTATCCATAACTTTTTGAATAGAGAAAATATTACTTTTGCGCTCCTCAAAGTCGTTCCCCATGTCAAAGATTGGTGGGAAAATTTTTGTGAGCAAAAGGAAACAAAGGAACCCTCACTATTTTCAATCATGGCCACTTGGGAATCCTTCAGAGATTCTATTAAGGAACAATACTACCCTATCATAAGTTACGACGACCTGTATACCAAATGGACTACACTGCGGCAAGAAAGAGACCAAGAAGTGCCAAATTTAACAAATATATTCCATACCTTGCGCACCAAGATGGGTAGAAAATATTTAGAGTGACATCTAGTTCTCAAGTATCATGGTGCTCTGCATAGATACATCCAGACCAAAATGGAATTTCTGGACATCTCATCCTTGGGCGCGGCCTACAGATATGTTGTCAAAATCGAGTAGAAGCTCAAACAAAAGATGTGGTTATTTGGGCCTCGAAACCCCTCACAAGAAAAGCCAGGAAAGGGTGGCCCCAACCCATAGATAAAAGGATAGAGAAAATATGGATAGTATCAGGACAACGCGTCCAAGCTGCAGGCAAATAAGGACACCAGAAAGACAAATAAAGACACCGAGAAGTGGTGTGACTTCCATAAGATCCCTTGGCATAACACTGCTGACTACCACTCAAAGCAGTTGCTGTTGGCTGAAGTGAAAGCCTCTTAATGAGATGCAGATTCTGACTCTGAGCCAGAACTAGAAAGGGGAAGATAGATCATTGACTTGGAACCTAGTGCCACCATTGCTACCACCAAGCTCCAACCTGGTGAAACAGACGAGCCAGAAGAAGGAGAGAACCTCTTCCATTCATAGATGTGGGTAAAAGGCACCCCATTGCACTTCATCATTGATAGCAGTGGCCAAAAGAACCTCATCCTAGTAGAGGTCGTCCAGAGGCCGGCCCTGCCAACAATGCCACACCGACAACCCTACACCATTGGATGGCTCCGCCAAGGAAGCGATCTCCGCGTCAGCCAACAGTTTCGAATGTCATACGACATCAAGCCCTTCAAGGACGAGGTATTGTGTGATGTTGCTTCTCTCAAATTTTGTGATGTTCATTTGGGTGAACCTTATTTATGGAAACGTCATGTTGTATATGAGTCTAGGCCTCGTAGTGTTATTATTACTTTGAACAAAAAATTGTATAGGATACCCAAGGCAGTCCCACCTACTTCTATTTCGTTGATCTCTACTAAGAAATGCAAGAAGGTCATCTCTCAGATGGGGAAGCTTGTCTTCTTCATGATTTTCTCTCAAAATAAGCGAAAGATCACAACCACATCTAGGGTCTCTATGACCGACTTCTCCACACATCAGAAGCAAGTAGATAAGGTCGTGGAAGAATACTCTGATATATTCTACTCACCTAGAGGGGTACCTCTGCACTGCTAGGTCAAGAACCCCATCGATCTGACCCTCAGTGCACTGCTACCCAATGGGTCAGTCTATCACTGCTCTTTGTTAGAGAATAAGGAGATCAAGCGAAAAATCCAAGAACTACTCCACAAGGGGAACATCTGTCCCAACTCATCACCTTGTGGGAGCCGAATCATGTTGGTATAGAAGAAAGATGGAACCTGGCAACTCTGTATTGATTATCGAGATCTAAATAGAATCATGGTCAGAAACTGGTACCCGATTCCCCGAATCGTCGACCTCTTTAATCAACTCACACAGGCCAAATAATTCAGTAAGACTGATCTGAAGTCTGGCTACCACCAGGTCCCAATAGAATAGACATATGTATGGAAGACTGCCTTCAAGTCAACTAAAGGCCTTTTTGAATGGTTGGTCATGCCCTTTGGTTTGAAAAATGCTCCAGCCACTTTCATGAGGATGATAGAAGATATCTTGCAACCATTCACCAATACTTTTGTAGTGGTGTATCTGGGTGACATTCTAATTTACATCAAGACTTGGGTCGAACACTTGCAGCATATTCAATAGGTTCTCCACACCCTGTGGCAACACAAGCTATATGCCAACTTGGAAAAATTCTCCTTCGGCATGGACAAAGTCCATTACTTGGGTTACATCATTGATCAGAATGGCATACATGTGGATCCAACCAAGATCCAAGTCATCTGTGACTGGCTAGCCCCAACCACACTCACTGAGCTTTAGAGCTTCTTGGGCCTTGCCAATTTCTACCACAGGTTTGTGCTGGGATTCTCCCATATTACATGGGCCCTCAGCCAAATAAACAGGGGTGGTGATAAGGAGAAATTTGCATGGGGTCGGTCCCAACAACAAGAGTTTCATGATTTGAAGCAGCACTTGTGCTCATCCCCAGTAATTTCACTACCAGACCTTCAACATCCCTTCGATATCGAGACATATGCTTTAGACTATGTTGTGGGCATTTTTCTCACTCAACACATCCACCCTGTGGCCTATCAAAGTGAGACATTGTCATATATTGTCTGCAAGTACCCTACTTACGACAAATAAATGTAATCCATTGTGTAAGCCTACCACCAGTGGAGACATTACATTCTTGGGAAGGAGACAGTCATCCACATTGATCATAAGCCACTGTAGTTCATGCAAACACAGGGAAAATTGCAGAATGACCGCCATCAAAAGTGGTCCACATACTTGCAACAATTCCACCTCAACATCAATTATAAAACAGGAAGCACCAATCACGTTGCTGATTTCCTCAGCAGACCGCCAGTCGCGACACTCACCATGGTGCTAGAATATTTCATCCATGAGACCTTTGGATGGCCCCAACTCTATGAGATAGACCCTAACTTTTCCACCACCTACCAAATGTTGGGTAAAAACGTAGTTGTCGATAATTTCCATCTTCAGGATGGGTTGTTGTGTCATCTGGGCCATATCTGTATTCCATCAAGCGAGGGAGCGAAGTTGATTTGGGAAGCCCACTACAGTTGGGTGGCAGGAAACTTAGGTGTCAAAAATATAGTGGCGATGTTACAGAAACATTTCTACTGGTTGAAACTTTGATAGGAGGTCAGCAGGTATATCAGGTCCTGCACTGCCTACGCTAATGCCAAAATGACCACTAAGAAACAAGGCCTGTACACCCCTCTTCCTCCTCCTGATAGGCCATGGGAATCCATCTCAATGGAATACATGTTGGGCCTCCCATCAACCAAGTGGGGAAATAACTGTGTTTTTTGGTTGTTGATCACTTTTCTAAGATGGCGATTCTGGTTGCCTGTAAGAAGAGCATCACAAAAGAGGCCATTGTCAAGCTCTTCTTTTAACAAGTCTGGGTACATTTTGGAATCCCACAAACCATTGTCTCAGATCAGGATAGTCGATTTCTCAGCACATTCTGGTTGAGCCTCTGGTCATTGTTGGACACCAAGCTCACCAAATCCATTGCATTCCACCCCCAGAGAGATGGACAAAACGAGGTTGTAAATCGAAATATTGTGCATATCCTTCACATGTATAATTCAAATCACCCTTACACATGGGATGAGAGCCTTCCCTATGTCCATCATAACTACAACTGAGCCCTTCATAGCTCAACCAACCACAACCCCTTTTAGGTGGGGTTGGGATTCCAACCATTGGGTCCCATAGATGTTGCAATTCCCTTGTGATCACCTCAACCGACTCATCTCCTGCTCCAACTAAAGCTGACAAAGCCACCCGGTTCATTGAGTGGATAGAACACATCATCCAATAGGTTCGATATATCCTATATAATTCCAATGACAAGTACAAACAATGCCATGATCAACATCGAGTGCCACATAAGTTTCAGGTGGGTGACAAAGTTTGGTTGCACTTGCAGAAAGAACACCTTACAGGACCCCATCGAAAGATTCACCCACTCTGTTATGGGTCATAAACTATCACCAAGGCCATGGGGGATAATGTTTTGAGCTCAACATTCCTTCTTCCCTTGGCCTGTACCCAGTGTTCAACGTGGATCTCCTTTGCCCTTATTTTCCACCACTATTGGACACCTCAGAAGTAGCAGAACAACTGACACCAATAGAGCTCAACCCCGACTACATACAATAGGAATCCAATGATCATATTGTGGACACACAGATCAAGGTCACTCAACAACAAAGGATCCAGCTTTATCGAGTCATCAAAGCAGGGTAGCTCCTGCAACAAGGCAAGTGGCTCACCCGGGGCCAAATTCAGTAGAAATTTCCTCATTTGATGGGGGACCTCAATGCAATGGATATTATTTCTTCCTAAGGAGGGAGGATTGATCCAGATGGATATTGGTGGCCACCCACCTTTTCCAACTAGCTCAAAAAAGTTTTTTGGCAATTTTGGTAATTTACTATTTTTAGTAATTTTCACTTCCAAAGCCTTTTTGAGGCCCTAAATGATGTTTTTTGGGAAGCTAGGTTTGAAATATCCAAGATTCTTTGATATTACACCTACAATGAATCTCCTCGATGATACCTTTCCAATGAGCTATTATACACCTAAAATAGAGATCGTATGGAAACGTTACGACCCTAGGAAGTTGATGTACTAACTTACCCAATTGGGGCCCACATGACTTTTGGCGCTTCATCTCCTAGGGTTAGGTTTTTGGATGTCTAGGGTTTTTGACATTCCTGATTATTGTAAAAATTCCTTCAGAGCCTCATTGTAATCATATTCTTGCAAATTAGTGCAGTCGCCACATCTCTTCTCATAGATAAGCCGCCACCATTCTACCAAGCTTGTTTCTGCTGCATTTTACAGTTTCCAGCTTATTTCATTATTAATAGAAAACTAGTTTTATTGTATCTCTATTATTTTGTGTTAAGGACCTATTAATAATATGTATTCATTTCATTATTCTCATAAAATGTGGATTAGTGGTATCAAAGTGATTTGCTCCTTGTTTTCTTAATGCATGTCCCCAACGAGGTTGGAGTACAAAGAGTTTGGTCTCAAGCTTGTTTCTCTTGAGGAAAAAAGCTCTCGCACGCCCAAGAGACCTATGATGGAGGGAGAAAAGAAAGATGAAGGGACAAGAGATCCTTTCAAAATGTTGATTGAGGAATCCCTCATGCAACATAGGAACGAGATGATGGATAGTTTCGCGCAAATACTTTGGTGACCACCAACAAGCGATGCATCTTCTTCGAACGGAGGCATTGCCCCCTTCAAGGTATAAATAAAATTCAATATTCCTATATTTGAAGGTCAAATTGATGAAGATGTTATAGACAAGTGGTTGCATCTACTAGAAGGGTATTTTTCTATCCATAACTTTTTGAATAGAGAAAAGATTACTTTTGCGCTCCTCAAAGTCATTCCCCACGTCAAAGATTCATGGGAAACTTTCTGTGAGCAAAAAGAAACAGAGGAACCCTCACTATTTTCAGTCACGACCACCTGGGAATCCTTTAGGGATGCTATTAAGGAACAATACTACCCTGTCAGAAGTTATGACGACCTGTATACCAAATGGACCACACTGCGGCAAGAAAGAGACCAAGCAGTGCCAAATTTCACAAATATCTTCCATACCTTACGCACCAAGTTGGGTATCAAAGATTCATAGATAAATCTAGTGCTCAAGTATCGTAGTGCTCTGCATAGATACATTCATACCAAAATTGAATTTCTGTACATATCATCCTTGGGTGCGGCCTACAGATATGCTGTCAAAATCAAGTAGAAGATCAAAAAAAAGACATGGCTATTTGGGTTTGGGAACCCCTCACAACAAAAGACAGGAAAGGGTGGCCCCAACCCATAGAACAAAGGACATAGAAAATATGAACAGTAACAGGACAACCAGTCCAAGATAAAAGAAAAGAAGAACATCGAAAAGACAAAGAAAGACATTGGGAAGTAGTGTGACTTCCATAAGAGCCCTTGGCATCACACTACTAACTGTCTCTCAAAGAAGTCATTGGTGGCCAAAGTGAAAGCCTCTAAATCATATGTGGATTCTGACTCTGAGACAACTAGAAAGGGGAAGATGGATCATTGATGCGGAACCTAGTGCCACTGTTTCTACCACCAAGCTCCAGCCTGGTGAATCAGACGAGCCAGAAGAAGGAGAGTGACTCTTCCATTCACAAATGTGGGTAAAAGGCACCCCACTGCACTTCATCATTGATAGAGGCAGCTAGAAGAACCTCATCTCAACAGAGGTCATCAAGCGACTGGCCCTACCAACAATTCCACACTCACAACCCTACACCATTGGATGGCTCTGCCAAGGAAGAGATCTCCACGTTAGTGAACAATGTCGACTATCGTACGACATCAAGCCCTTCAAAAACGAGGTATTGTGTGATGTTTCGCCTCTCAAAGTTTGTGATGTTATTTTGGGCCAACCTTATTTATGGAAATGTTATGCTATATATGAGTCTAGGCCTCATAGTGTTATTATTACTTTGAACATGAAATTGTACAGGATACCTGAGGCAGCCCCACCTAGTGTTATTTCCTTGATCTCTGTTAAGCAATGCAGGAAGGTCATCTCTCAAATGGGGAAGTTTGTCTTCTTTGTGATTCGCTCTCAGAATAAGTGAAATATCATAGGCACATCTAGGGTCTTTGTGGTCGACCTCTCCACATAGCAAAATCAAGTAGATAAGGTTGTGGAAGAATACTTGGATATCTTCTCCTCACCTACAGAGGTACCTCTGCACTATTAGGTCAAGCACCCCATCAATCTGACCCCCGGTGCGTCGCTTCCCAATGGGCCAGTCTATCACCACTCTTTGTTATAGAATGAGGAGATCAAGCAACATATCCAAGAACTGCTCCACAAGGGGAACATCTGTCCCATCTCATCACCTTGTGGGAGCCCAATCATGCTGGTATAGAAGAAAGATGGAACCTAGCGACTCTGTATTGATTACCGAGCTCTAAATAAAATCAAAGTTAGAAATCGGTACTTGATTCCCCGAATCGACGAACTCCTTGATCAACTCACAGGAGCCAAATACTTTAGTAATATTGATCTGAAGTATGGATACCACCAGGTCCCGATAGAACAGACAGATGTATGGAAGACCACCTTCAAGTCAAAGGAAGGCCTTTTTGAATGGTTGGTCATGCCCTTTGGTTTGACAAAATCTCCAGCCACTTTCATGAGGATTATGGACAATATCCTACAACCATTCACCAATAATTTTGTAGTGGTGTATTTGGATGACATTCTAATTTACAGCAAGACTTGGGCCGAGCACTTGTAGCATATTCAATAGGTTCTCCACACCCTGCGGCAGCACAAGCTATATGCCAACTTGGAAAAATGCTCCTTCACCATGGACAGGGTCCATTACCTGGGCTACATCATTGATCAGCATGGTGTACATGTGGATCCAGCCAAGATCCAAGTCATCCATGAATGGCCATCCCCAACCACACTCACTGAGCTTTGGAGCTTCTTGGGCCTTTCCAATTTCTACCATGGGTTCGTGTTGGGATTTTCCCATATTGCATGGGCCCTCAACCAAATAAAAATGGGTGGTGGTAAGGAAAAATTTGCATGGGGTCGGTACCAACAACAAGCATTCGATGATTTGAAGCAGTGCTTGTGCTCAACCCCAATACTTTCACTACCAGACCTGTAACATCCCTTCAATATTGAGACAGATGCTTTAGACTATGTTGTGGGCATTGATCTCACTCAACATGGCCGCCTCGTGGAATATCATAGTGAGACACTGTTAGATACTGTCCGTAATTACCCTACTTACGACAAAGAAATGTAATCCATTGTGCAAGCCTGTCGCCAGTGGAGACATTACATTCTTGGGAAGGAGATAGTCATCCACACTGATCATAAGCCACTACAGTTCATGCAGACATAGGCAAAATTGCAGAATGACTGCCATCAAAAGTGGTGCACATACTTGTAGCAATTCCACCTCAACATCAAGTATAAAACAGGAAGCACCAATCATGTCGTTGATTTCCTCAGCAGACCGTCAATCACATAACTCAACACAATGTTATATTATTGTGGCCATGAGACCTTTGGATTGCCATAACTCTATGAGATAGACCCTAACTTTTCCATCACCTACCAAATGTTGGGTACAAACGCAGTTGTCGATAATTTCCAACTTCAGGATGGGTTGTTGTGTCATTAGGGCCATATATGTGTTCCATGAAGCGAGCGAGCGAAGCTGATCTAGGAAGCCCACTACAGTCGGGTGGCAGGACACTTCGGTGTCAAAAATACAGTGGATATTCTACATAAACATTTCTACTAGCCAAAACTTTGACAGGAGCTCAACAGGTATATCAAGTCCTGCACTGCTTGCGTTATTGCCAAACTGACCACTAAGAAACAGGGCCTGTACACCCCTCTTCCTACTCCTGATAGGCCATGGGAATCCATCTCAATGGACTACATTTTAGGTCTCCCATCCACCAAGAGGGGAAATGATTGTGTTTTTGTGGTTGTTGATCACTTTTCTAAGATGGTGATTCTGGTTTCTTGCAAGAAGAGAATCACATCAGAGGCCACTGCCAAGATTTTATTTGAACAAGTCTAGGTACATTTTGGAATCCCACAAACCATTGTCTCAGATTGGGATATTCAATTTCTCATCACATTCTAATCGATCCTCTGGTCATTGCTGGACACCAAGCTCACCAAATCGATGACCTTCCACCCCCAGACAGATCGCCAAACTGACATTGCAAATCGAATGACTGTGCATATCCTTCGCATGTATAATTCAAAGCACCCCCTCACATGGGATGAGAGGCTTCCCTATGTCCATAATAGCTACAAACAATCCCTACATAGCTCAACCGGCCACATCCCCTTTCAGGTGGGGTTGGGATTCCAACCATTGGGTCCCATAGATGTTGCACTTCCCCTTGTGGTCACCTCAACCGACTCATCTCCTGCTCCAACTGAAGCTGACAAAGCCACCTAGTTCATTGAGAATATCTAGTACATCCACTAATAGGTTTAGGATATCCTATATAAGTCTAATGACAAGTACAAACAATGCCATGATCAACATCAAGTGCCACATAAGTTTCAGGTGGGCGAAAAAGTTTGGTTGCACTTGCAGAAAGAACGCCTTATAGGACCCCATCAAAAGCTTTTCCCACTCCATTATGGGTCATACACTATCACCAAGGATGTGGGGGATAATTCTTTTGAGCTCAACATTCCTCCTTTCCTTGGCTTGCACCCAATGTTCAACATGGATCTCCTTCGCCCTTATTTTCCACCACTATTGGACACCTCAGAAGTAGCAGAACAACTGAAACCAATAGAGATCAAACCCAACTACATACAACATGAATCCAATTATTAGAATATGGAAACAGAGATCAAGGGCACTCGACAACAAAGGATCCAGCTTTATCGAGTCATCAAAGCAGGGCAGCTACTACACCAAGGGAAGTGGCTCACCTGAGGCTAAATTCAACAGAAATTTCCTCATATGATGGGGGACATCAACGCAATGGAGAAAATTGATTCCTAAGGAGGGAAGATTGATCCATAAGGATATCGGTGGCCACCCACCTTTTCCAACTGGCTCAAAACAATTTTCTGGCAATTTTGGTAATTTACTATTTTTAGCAATTTTCACTTCTGGAGCCTTTTTGAGGCCCTAAACGATGTTTTTTTGGGGAAAACAAGGTTTGAAATATGGTAGTTCCTTTTATAATGCACCTAAACTCACTCTCCTCGATGATACCTTTCCAACGATCTATCATACGCCTAAAACAGAGATTGTATGTGAAACTTACGACCCCGGGAAGTTGATGTATTAACTTACCCAAACGGGACCCACGTGACTTTTGGTGCTTCATCTCCTAGAGTTAGGTTTTTGGATGTCTAGGGATTTTGACATTCCATATTATTGTAAAAATTCCTTCAGAGCCTCATTTTAATCATGTTCTTGTGAATGAGCACAACCGTCACATCTCTTCTTAGAGATAAGCCACCACCATTCTAGCAAGCTTGTTTCCACTGCATTTTACAGTTTCCAGCTTATTTCTTTATTAATAGAAAACCAATTTTATTGTATCTATGTTATTTTGTGTTAAGAACCTATTAATAATCTATATTCATTTCTTTCTGCTCATAAAATACAGATCAAAATGCATTAACCCTTTAGTGATATCGACATAGTTTGCAATAAAACGCCGAAGAAAATTATCCTTACCCTGTAAGCTTTGAAGTCGAGGGACTGTGCACTGGGGAGGTAAATGAACTATCACCTTAACCTTTAGAGGATAGACCATGATTCCTATTTTTGAAACTATGAAACCTATAATACGACCTGACGTCACACTGTTATAACCCTAAATTTCACCTGACATGCATACCTGGCATCAGACCATCTAACTTGCTATCTTTACCAAGACATTAGTTGAAAAACTCTTCTAAAGACCATAATTTTGAAGGTGTACACGCCCTGCACCATTACTGGTAGGGCGCATACACCTTCAAAATGATGTTTTTTAGAAGATATTTTCAAATAATGGCTTATTAAAGATAGAAAGTTAGATGGTATGATGCCAGGTATGCATGTTAGGTGCAATTTAGGGTTATAACACACGCATAAACTACACTTTTTTGGATTCAAGGGAATCTGATAGTAGCGACATCGCTCAAAGGTTAGTCGTAGGTGTGCAGGATGATCATCTATCTTGCGAGATCATGATGCTAAATCATCGAGATAAGCCTTGACTATGTGTCTTAGGTCATGGAAAGAAAAAAACCTGGCCCGCTAAAAAGTGTCTCCAACATTCTTCAGGCCAAAAGCAATCTTATGATAAGAAAATGTACCCCATGGATAGATAAAATTTGTTTTATGCCAGTCTTCAAGCTTAATCTGTATCTGATTGTATCCCCAAAAACCATCCATGAAAGAAAAGACCTCACAGCCTACACACTCATCAACAATATGGTCAATGAATGGGGTGGGGAAATTATCCTTTGGACAACCCTTGTTCAAATCACAAAATTCCATACATACATGGATCATTCCCTAGTTTTTGTTGACCGAAACAGGTTTTGACACCCATTGAGTCAACTGAACAGGGTAGATGAAACCAGCTTTGAGCAGTTTATCTACTTCAGCCTTAATATTTGCTGCATTTTTAGGATTCATTGGACGAAGATTCTGTCGGACTAGCTTGGCATTAGGATAATTTTTTATTTCATGTTCGATGATTCTTAGATCAATGCTTGGCATTTCCTTGTAAGGCCAGGCAAAAATGTCACAGAATTATTTAAATAAATATGTGTAGATATGAATCTCCTCAGGGGAGCAGTCCGCTCTGACGAATAAATTCTCCATGACGCCAAGGGTTCTGGATATGTCAATAGGTATATTTTTAGTGATGGTTTCCATATTACCCTCGACATAAACTGTGTGCGTAGCTAGAGGACTAATAGGACAATACCTATCTCTAGTCATTGTCAACACGAATTCTCCTGCCTCTATTCTTCTTAACTTTGGGAGGAAATAAGATCTATGATGGAGATCATCCTAGGGTTTGTTCGGACCAATCAATGCCTCTAAAATTGCCTCGTTAGAGGGAAAGACCAAGTCTAAAGAATTAGTAGTGGAAACAGAATCTTGAGCCCAAATAGGCTCGAGAAATGGATCTAACTCTAGTGCATGAGTTGGATTGGGGTCAACTGAAGCTTGCTAGACAATAGAGTATGCAACTTATGTCGCAGACAAGGTCATGGACATGCCAGAATGCCCTCTCCCTTCCATCGAGGTCGATGGGGAAGGAAGAGTCCATAGATCAATAAAGTAAGTTGTACGAAACAATGACACTTGAAATATCTCATCCCTAGGCTGGTCGGGTACAACCGATATCATCTTCACATCGCCAGAAGGAAGTGGATACAAACCAACCCCCACGTTGATGACGACGGGTTGTGGGTTATCAATCATCGGGACCGTGGATGCCCCCAATGAAGGGTTAGGCTGGGAGAAGGATGGTTGATCAATGGCCACGATTCAACCCTCGTATGGAAACAACAAGAGCTGAAAAAATGTGGCAACCACTGCATGCATGGCATATGTCCAACTCCTTCCTAACAATGGATTGTAGTCGAGAGGCACATCGACCAATTCAACTTCAATGCACATGGTCTTCCCTCCCAACTACATGGGGAAAGAAGGGATGATTCCATGTGGTCTAAAAGAATGACCGTCGAAAGCAGTAAGCAGAGTAGGTGATAGAGAAAAAATGGTTTGGCCAATGGCCTTCCAACATGCCAATGACATCACGCATGTCGAGGCACCCTCATCAACCACCATGCAAAAAATGTTTCGATTAAAAGATTTTGTGGGGTGAGCCACTAATATCTGAAATGCAACGTGGAATGGGAGACGAGGTTTCAAGTCGATCATATCAAGCGTGATCGTTCCTGAATCACAGGTCGCATCAGAGCCTAAGGCAGCTAATAGAGCCTTTCTCTGCAAAGGGAAGCTTTGGAGGACCTCCAAAGAAGACATCGTGCAAGGGTTTTGTGACAAATCCTCCACCACAGAGTAATTCTGGGCAGCGCTTACATTTAGATTATGCAAAGTTTTATTGAATGCCCCTTTTGGGATGCATGTCATTTGTTCTCCCATCGTCCTCTCAATCTAGAGAGGAACAAATGGGTTTTCATCTTCTTTACCCTTTTTAGCAGTGCTTGGCATTCTACAATCGTCTGCCCTAGTTTCTATGTGAGTGTCACCCTTCAACATATGAGCGTTCATGGCCAATGGGTTAATAGAATATGGAGGCACTCCCTGACTTCCCCAATCCGCGCTCGAAGAGGTTTGAGTCAAATTTTTCCCATTTGGAAATGGGTTCATTAACACAGGAGGTTGTCGTTGTGCCAATAACTTATGGGCCTCCACAAGCTGAGGGCACAGGTGAGTCAGGTGCTCTTTCATGCAAAGGTCACACAGATACTTTGACTTTATTTTCTCTGTGTTTCCTCCACCAACATTATTAGTGGGTTTATTATCCCCCTTACTCTTCTTGTTTCACTATTTTTTCATTCTGTCAGGATGTTGGTTGGCCTTCGGGTTTGTCTACTACACAGTGTGTACATCTGATTTTTGAGTAGGGGGAGTAGCCAAACTAGAGGTTTTTCTGGCCATTGTCTATTGTATCGACAATTGTTGCAATTGATTTGACTTTTGATTAGTGGGCTACGCTTGTGCTAAACCAACTATGCCATTGGCATGTGGTCTAGACTTGTGTTTGGTCTTGTCAAGGATAGACCATGGTGCATCTAGAAAAACCTCGTAAAGTAAACCAAACTGAGATTATGTCATTTCAATTTGTTGAGATCTCATTATCGCCTTTTCCTAGGAAAATACCCCCGACATTGAAACATACTTGGATAGATGAGGTACCAAAGACTTGAGGAACCACTCCAGTAGGAATGTTGGTGGAACTGGTACTTTTATCAAACTCTTTTGACATCGCCATTCTCAGATGTGATCTGAGATATGATCAGCCTTTGTCTTCTTGAAGTTGTCTAGAAATTTGGTGCCAGTATCATATCTCATAGGTAGTTGGAAATGGTTCAGAAAAACCATTGCCAATTCGCTAAAGCAAGAGTATCTTGAGCGGTTGATCTCGATGTACCATTTCGCGGAATTCCCAATGAGAGTGTGTTGAAATAGAAGCAACTGAATGGATTTGTCTCTCAGAGAGTTTGACGAGAACCATAGGTGAAACATGGCAACGTGATCACCTGGATATTCATTAGCACTACATTCGAACTTTGGAATGTCTGAGGGAAACTTTGTTGGCATGGGAGGCCAACGCAGATCATGACAGATTGAGTTGTTTAACAACCTTGACAAGTCTAGAAAATGCAGCATCACCAGAAACGGTAGTTTGGTCTATTGGCTATATATATGAGGAAAGGAGTTTGGAATTTGGATGGCACCAGGTTGCTAGGAAAAATTAGGCTGTTGGCCAGGGTTTTGGTACATACCATGGTGTTGGCCAGCGAACAGATAATGCATTTGTTGGGAACTCGTCGGTTGATTCCCGTAGTTCGACATTGAGGGATGGTTTGGGATTGATCCTTGCATCATGGTCCAAATATTCTAGAAAGGGTTTCCCCTTGCCAATCCAACGAGCATAGGTACTGAGCCTTTCTCGAGGTTCCATTGACCATGGAAGGGGTTTCCCCTGGTTGGCATCCCTAACGAGGGAACTTCTCCCTTCCACGGATTCTAGAGTCCTAGTGAGGAGAAGACTCCTGTGTTTGCCTTCTGTGTAGGAATAGTACCCTACATAAGATTTTATGGTCCAAAACTAGGGTTTCCCCTGATCGAGATAGAAGCTTACGAGAATGCATTTTTTACAAATGCGCTGAAAAAAGAGAATGGCATTGAACCCACCGGTGTGGTGTATGAAGAAGGTCCTTGACTACCTGCTCCGAACAAGTTGTAGTTCATGTTTGGCTAGACGGGTCATTAAGAAGCACCGCTGAGCAAGGGGGACGAAGGAGGTATATGACCCCCGCCATAAGGGAAAGCATTATAGGAGGTTGAGGTACCCCCCATGGACCTTTGAAGAGGAGCGTTTGAGATCTCTAGCCCCAGACACATGGTATGTAGGGTGGAGTAGGTGAGGACTGAGTTTGTATCAAAGCCAAGCATCTCATATGAAAATGAAGGACCTATCACACTCTGTGTGAATGGTGCAGTGATTGCTTCCATAGACGAAATTGAACCGTTGCTTGAAGTAGAGGCGGATGAGAACATAGTGGCCCAGACCGATGAAGGTGGGTTAAGAGGCAGAACACCCCCTGAGGTGGTAGTCATAGAGGGAGTGTGAGGAATCCCTGACAAGGTAGCATCATTTTCTTCCATCGCTGCTTGCAAGACTATCTGACTCTCATGATGTGTTACCCTTGGGGGGGAAATCTATATCAAAAGTGGTGCTGACAAGTTAGTGATCGGAGGGTTATACGGACCGAGAGCTTCCTCTCCAAGGTCAGAGATAGTCGATTCCTCCGGATATGATTGTTCTCCTCTCAGAGTTGGCTCAGGCACAGTTTCCTGTGGCTTGGTCACCTAAAATGACCCTTGTTGGTCAATACTTCATCGTAACAGTGGTGGTGGCATCTCCAAATCAACCGGCGGTAGGCCTTGAAGCCTTCGCGATTGACAAAGATCTTGATATTCCACTGTGTGAGAATATCAATGATATAGTAAGTATTTTTCTAACGTTGAAGACCAAGCACACACTAGAAAAGTTCCTATGAGACAAATAAAGAAAACCACTAACTAGTTGGAAGAACAGTTACACCAGCCAACACTAGAGCAACTTACCAGTGCAAGAGAAACTCAAACATGGAAGCACCCTCTGGGTATACTATACAAATCATGGCCCACCATTTTTCCTAGGTATGGGGGTATAGTCTCGCAAACACCTATGTAAGTCCCTAATATAAGGGAAAATAGGTTTCCAGCTCATGAACAATCACTAGGCGGGTACAGTCGACAGTCGTGTGGAATACAATGAGAAGGGTAACTAAGCATGAAACCTACTGAGGGTATCAGAAGCAAGTGTTCTGGAAGACAACTGGGGACCTCGAATGGATTCGAGATCCATGAAGATCTATGGAAAATGCAACCAAAAGTATCCAACGACAAGTCCTCAATATGCGTTCCCCACTACGCTTGGTCTGTCTTTGGAGGGGTTATTGTTATTGGATAAATTGGTAGGTGTGGACACTAACTGATATCCCTAGATCCACCTAGATCTAGAACAAAACACACCAGAACATGACGCTTTCCTTAAGTTTTAGATATTGAATTTACTAACTAAAGAGGGATAAGTGACATATCGTTTAAACGTTGCTTCCTCTTGCCATCGCCATCCTAGCTCCATTCCAATGCTCATACAATGATGAACCTGCAGAAGAACACAACCAACCAAAGTGATAGTAATAGCATAAACTCAATATAAACCTACGTATGTGATCAAGGAATCATACAATAAAACACAACAATCTTTATAGGAAAGAATCATATTATTGTATCATATTAAATGTTAAAGAGAGATTACAACCATGGCCTTGATGTCGTAAGGTCCCTTCCAACTATCCTTCATTCCCCCCACACTTTCACTCCAAGAATTCTAAGATCATAGATATGATAATATTCACAATCTATCTTGACAAAATGGCTCATCTAGCCGAGATAACAATCTCCAAATCTCAATCCAATCCAAGCTCCAAAATCAAAATCTCTAAAGATAACTTTCTCCATGAGAGCTCCTCTCCTTTTATAAGTTGAAAAGGATAAGGTGAGGATGATGCAGGGGCATAAGTTCTCAGCGCCAGAAAATCTATGGTTGTTGAAAGTCAAAGGAAAATTTTAGAGAGAGTGGGTGCTCTTTAATTTTCTTGTTGTATTTAGTTCAAATTGAATAAATGGTCAAGGATCTCGAATCCTAACAATGTAATAGCTGTAGGAGAAGTTAGGATTACCATCAGGAATTTTAGGATCTAAGTGGATTCGATCCAGACTTTGTGGATCTGAAAACCTACGCTTTGAATTGTATTTAGGCAACTAAACCGATTGGTAAAAGGGAGGAGAGGGCACGAGAGGGTACAGGATTGTTGCAGAGAAAAGAAAGAGAGACTTCATTTATAAAAGTTTCAATATATTATGCAACGTTCTTATAACTGAGAAATCCTCTTCGTCTACGTGTGGATTGTTGTGATATACAAATATATATATATACACGATCTGGCAATGTTGTTTAAAGACCCCTGATCCTCTTCTTCTGTGTATGAATCGTTGGAGTACATATACAATCTGTCAATATTGTTTTAAAAACCCCTGGCATCGAAAACAATATTGAAAACGAACTGGCATTTTCATTCTGTATGTATTGGGGTTCGTGGTAGAAGGCAGAGCAGAATTCGAGGAGATCGAAGATCAATGGTGCTAACTATCCAGGAAATGGACGATTAAGATCTGAACGGAGTCCAGAACAAAGAACAAACGGCCCAGATCACAACGGAAGGTGCTTGGTTCGAATTTCAAAACATTTTGGGGAATTCCGTTGAGTCCACGTGTCCGTCAATGTGTGGGAACGGAAATTTGAGGTAAGTACAAAGAACAGTGTTGAATTCATTTCCGTTGGGGGTTATGGTCATATTGCGTGGTTATAAGGAGTTTAACACTATGTGTAAATTCATTTCCGTTGGGTGTTAAACAAAATAAAAAGTGTTTAAGCCAGCAATTTAAGAGGAGTCTTGTCAAACAAAACAAAAGGTGCTAATTTCGCCAGATTCGGCAATAGTTCTGTCAATTAGAACGGATATGCCAAAAGGTGTCTAATTCGCCAGATTCGGCAATATTCCTGTCAAAAGAGTCAAAACTGCCAATTATAGCTACAGACAACTGAGTTTAACTCTGTCAATTGCATTTCACTAACACCAGCTGCATTAAGTGGTATCAGAGCGAGATCTGAGAAATTGTAGCATTGTATATGAAGGGGAAAATTTATCACCTTTACCAGTAATCGAGGCAAAAGAAAGTCTGAACAGTGACACTTTGAGAACAGATTTCTTACCCTCAGACATGGCTTTCAGAGTAGGACGAGGTAGAAGAGGTCGAGGAGGTAGACCTATATCCAATGCAGAAGTATTGGAAGAATTGAGAAGTCTCAGAGAAGAGATGGCAACCATGAGAGAAGCTGGAAGAAGGGATCCTGTAGCAGGTGATGTTAGTGAAAATGAACAAGAAGATGAACCTGAAACTGAAGAAATAACAGATGAGAATATTGGATTGAAGCTGTTAAGGGCAGTCATTGGATCTAGTTCAAAACCAAGACTAGAAATAAATGCATATGATGGAGGATTAAATCCTGAGGAATTAGTTGATTGGATAAATTCCATGGATAAGCATTTTGATTTTGCTGAGATACCTGAGGAGAAAAAGGTAAAGTTTGCAGTGACTAGACTCAAAGGACATGCTTTACTTTGGTGGGA
>JASDQU010684043.1:67968-83634 GCA_032191745.1 Picea mariana | reverse complement strand
ATCATCATTCAGTGTTTCTGCAAAGAGTTTAAAAGAAGCATAATTGTTTAAGCACGGTAACAACTTATTCATCCCCCCCCTCTCATTTGTCCAACACTTTTCCCGTCCCGGCATATGAGATTGTCATTATTGGAATATTGATTCTATGATTGATTAAATATCTAACCCATTAGTTCATAGATCAAATGCATGTGGAGTTCTTTGTTTGTATTTAGTGAATGCAGGTCAACATTGGGAGGAGAGTTGCAGTCAAAGAACGACCAAGCGTGGAAAGGGATCGATATCAAACATGAAAAATAAGGTACGTCAACTTAATTTCTCGAGCCTTGTATTTACATATGATTAATGGGGGTTTAGGCATGGGATGATGGTAAAAATTAAGAATCTTGAAGTGATTTCTGCATGCATGATAAAACCCTTAGTGCTAGTCTGTAGGAGGGATTTCCCACCCACAACAGAATTGGTGACCATACTGGGGATCTCTAGGGTTTCTGGGAATATTGTTTCTTGGGTATTTTTAAGAACTGGTTCCATTCCTTGTTTTTAAAGTTTCTGCAAAAGTCTGAGCTAACAGAGATTCTGGTCTTCCATATGAGTTATCTCTGTTTCTTTGCTTGACTGTAATTTTCTTCCAAGACCCACAGAGGTACACACTGCCTGTTTAAGGTCTGCACACGTGTAACCACATCCTACCTTCCCACAGCCTGCGTGTACATGCTAGCTGAGAAAGTTTCAGTCCCGTGTATGATTTTATAAAATTTCTTTTAGAGAGGCAATCATTCTCTCCCTTGTCAGAAATAATTCTTCTCAGGGGTTTTCTGGAACTCATTCTAGTCTTTATTCTTTGCAGCCTATAGCTTAGGTTTCACCTCAAATTGGTTTGTTCTATGAAGTTTTCCTTGAATTGTTTTCTTTTTGCTGTCAAAGTAAGTGTCTGATTCTTCAAGAGATTCTGGTTCTCAGTACCAGTAGTCTCTGCCTGGGATTGATTTCTTGTCCTTTCATTTTTTAGAGTTTCAGAAGTACACACAACATGTATAAGGTCTGCACGCGTGTACACGCGCCCTGACTATACACAGCTCACGTGCACACGCTTGTTGTTGAACTGTCAACAACGTGCCTGTGGAGAAAATTTTTGTTTAAGGTGAGGCAGTCATCCTTTCCTTTGTTAAGAATTATACCTCTTAGGTTTTTAGGTCTCTATCATAAGCGGCAGTAACTTAGGTTTGATCACAACAATAGATTCCTTTTTCATTAAGAAGTTTTTCCTCAAAATTTTCTTTTTCTAGGGTTTTTAGACAAGTGTGAGAGTCCAGCTTTAATTTTCTTGTGTGTTATTTTTAAAGTGACTCTTTGCGATCTGTGCTTAGGCCAGAAGTTTTCTTGGTCTTTACTTGTTGATATTTTTCCTTTTTTCTTTGTGAGCATTCAAATCATTTTTATTTTTCTTTGTTTGGTTAAATAGTGTTGGTTTGCATTAGTAACCAGGAAAATTCTTTGCTCTCATAAGTTCTTCATGGTTTACTTAGATCATAAGTATCTCGTAGTTGAGTGAAATCCTGCTTTGAGTTTGTTGTTCAAAGATCTTAGATAATTTTTAGTTTGAAAAGTTGCTTAAGATTTGAGTCAAGAAGAAGTTATTTTGTTTCCATCTTTCTGTTTATTTTTCTTTCGTCTTTCAAACATCACTAGTTTCACTTTCATAACCTTTGACTTAAGACAAGCCATAAAAATTAACGCTAAATATAAAATTCATTAGACGTTTTATGTTTGTAGGGTCAACCAACTAGTTTAGGGTTAGGGCCTTGAATTAGGTTGGAGAGGAAACTCTTCAAGGCCATTAAATCAAACATTGGAGTTTGAGTTAGGGAGTGTCAAAGTCCAGTATCGTGAAAGTTATCTGGGACCCCCCCCTAACATAGGGGATAAACATGAGGTCGCGTGCGGAAAGCTAGCGGAGATAACCCCTCCAAATATGGACCAATCGTAGTGGAGAACACATATAAAGGGCTTGTCTTGGGATTCCGTCGATTGCATTTTCCACAGATCTTCGTGGGTCTCGAATCCATTCAAGGTCCTCAGTTCTCTTCCATACCACTTGCTTTCGATACTCTTGACAGGTTTCAGGATCGATACCCTTCTCATTGTGGTCTACCCGACTGTCGACTGTACCCACTTGGTGACTGTTCATGCACTGGCAAGCTAGTTGCCTATCTTTTTTAGAGACATACACAGGTGACTACAGGGGTATACCACGGTACCTAGGACAGACATCAGGCCACACTTTGCAGAGTATACCCGGAGGGTGCTTCCGTGTTCGAGTTGCACTTGCATTGATAAGTTGCTCTAGTGTTGGTTGTTGTAACTGTTCTTCCAATTAGTTTAGTGTTTGCTTGTTTTATCTTAGAGGGACCTTTTTAGTGTGTGTTGTTTTTTGAACGAATAGAAATCCCTAGTGTGTCTTTGATCTTCTCACACAGTGGAGGATCACGAGCTCTGCTAGTCATGAAGGCTTCTCGGCCTATCACCGGTTACACTGGAGCCACCTCCGCCACCACTAAGGCAGAAGCTAGACCAACAAGGGTCTTTTGAAGCGACCGGGTCATAAGAAACTATAGCTGACCAACATCCGGAGGAGGTGACCATTTTAGACCTTGGAGCAAAAGATCTTGGTCCATACGAAACTCCAACCACTGATCTTTTGACACCCATCATCATACAGATTCACCCTTACGAGTGCCAGACAATGACACACACAACAATGGAAACAAATGTTGCTACTTCTTCTGGGAATTCTTCAATTCCCACTACGATTGTCACCACAGGGGATATTCCACCTCCTAACCCACCATCACCAGTCCTAACCACCATGGTCTTGACCACCTCTACCTCGAGCATTGGTCCAATCCCGTCTATGGCGGCGACCACTGCCCCTTTCACACCGAGTGCGACAGACCCTACCTTCTCATACGGGATGCCTGTACTTTCCTACTCTACTTTACAGAATTTAGGTCAGGGGGCAGGGAGCTCTAACGCTCCTCTGCAAGGACACATGGGGGGAACTTCAACTCCTTTTAACGCTTTCCCTTATGGGGGAGTTCATATACCTCCTTCATCCCCTTCCCTCGGTGGAACCCACCAACAATCCATTGGGCCACCCACACACCATAGTTTATTTGGAGCAGGGAATCAAGGACCGTCTTCTCATAATATGAGGCTAGGTTCGAGACCATTTTCTTTATTCGATGCATTTGGTAACAACACTTTCTCGTCAGCTGCTTTCCCGACTGGGGGCAACCTCGGTTACGGACAACCTATTCCTATGCAGGGTACTATTCCTGCATAGGGGGCAAACCCAGGAACTTCTTCCACATCAGGACCTTGGAATTCTTAGCAGGGATTAGTTCCCTCGTCAGGAATGTCGATCTAGGGAAATTATTTTCACAACCAATGGAACCTTGGACAGGGTGCTATGCCTATGCCCATGGGATTGGCATGGGGCAACCCTTCCCAAAGTCCTCCGAATGTAATGCACACCCAACCATCTACATCCTATTTTGGGAATCAGCCGATGATGTCTCCTCACACGCGAAATTCGTATGCTAGTCATGGCCATGGCTTTTACCAGAACCTAGGCCAGCAGCTGAACTTTTACTGGAAACCTGGTGCCAATTAAACTCCAGGTCCCTTTTTCCATGGTTATCACCAACAACCCAAACTACCTTTCTTGGCAACCTTGCATTTGCTAGACTTAACAAGGTTGTTGAATGACCCTATCTGTCATGATCCACGTTGGCCCCCTATGATGACGAAGTTGCCTTCGGACATACCAAAGTTCGAGGCCAAGCCTAACGA
The DNA here is from genome assembly GCA_032191745.1 of Picea mariana. NCBI lineage: Eukaryota > Viridiplantae > Streptophyta > Pinopsida > Pinales > Pinaceae > Picea > Picea mariana. The sequence continues at coordinate 79,779 of JASDQU010684043.1, read as the reverse complement.
AGATCCAAGACATCATGTGACTACTTTTCACCTTTGGTGCTCATCTAATTTGTTAAAATATGACTCTGTACAGTTGTGATTGTTTCAATGTACTCTCATTAGGAGTGACGTGAAATGGTACATTAAGCTCCACCACTCAAGATACTCTTCCTTCGGCGAATTGGCAATGGATTTCCTAAACCATTTCCAATTATTTGTGAGATACGATGCTGGCATAGAATTGATGGCCAATTTCAAACAGACAAAAGCATACCATATCTTTGATCACATCCGAGAATGGAGACGCTGAAAGAGTTTAATTAAGGTGCCAGTCCCACCAGCATTCTTTCTTGAGTGGTTCCTTAAGTCTTTGGTCCCAGAGTTATCCAAAGACGTCGGGAGTGTTTTCTGAAGAAGATGACATCATGAGAGCTCAACATCTTGAGCTAATCTACTCTCATTCCGGTTTATTATACGAGATCTTGCCAGATGCGCCACACTCAATACTTGATAAAACCAGATAGAGAGTGGGACCACATGCTGATGGTATTGTTGGTTTAGCACAAACACAGCCCGTTGAACAACTGACGAAACAATTTCATCAATTGTCCATACAGCACATAGCGGCCAGCCATACAACTGTTCTGGTTGCTCCCCCTACCCAAATGTCAAATGTACACAGCGTGCAATCAACAAATACAAAGGCCACCCAACTTCCTAAAGGAAAGAAAAAACAACGAAAGAAGGGTAAGGGGGATAAGAAACCCACTAATAATGGTTGCGGGGGAAACACTAAGAAACAGAAGGCGAGGTATCCATGCAACCTATGCACGGAAGACCACTTGACCCACCAATGTCCCCAGCTTGCAGAGGCCCAAAATTTTGTGACACAAGAACAACCTGTTGTGTTAACCAATCCATTTAAACATGGGAAAAACCTAACCCAAGCCTCTACAAGTGTAGAAGGGGGCAGTTAAGGAACCTCTCCGTCTTCGAATAATCTTGCATCCATATATGTGTATATGATGAAAGGTGATGCTTTTATATCGACTAGAGTGCATGACTACAGTAAACCAAGAACTTTTGAGAAGGGCAAAGAAGCTGAAATCCCATCTCTTCCTCTCCAGATCGAGAATACTTTGGGTGAAACAATGACACACATCCCAAAAGGTGTGTTCACGAAAGCTTCTCACAGCCCAAACACAAGGACTGCCCATAACTATTCTATGGTGGATGAATTTTCTCAAACCCCTCGTGTGATGTCCACTTTGGAGGTCCCCCAAAGATGCCCTTCCCTGAGGAAAGTTTTGTTAGCCACTTTAGTATCTACCGAGACTTGTAATCTGGGTACAATCATGCTAGATACAATAGACTTAAAACCTTATCTGCCTTACCACGTAGCGTTTCAGATAGTAGTGGCTTACCCCACAAAAAATTTTACTCAGAACATTTTCCACACGGTGGTTGATGAGGACGCCTCGACATGCTTCATGTCATTGGCATGTTGGAAGGCCATTGGCCAACCCGTTTTGTCTCCGTCACCTACTCTTCTCATTGCTTTTGACGGTCATTCATTCCGACCACATGGCATCATTCCCTCTTTCCCCGTGCAGCTAGGAGGGAAGACTGTGTGCGTCAAGGTAGAAGTACTCAACACATTCCTCGACTACAATCTCTTGTTAGGTAGGAGTTGGACTTATGTTATGCAAGTAGTGGCTACAACAGTTTTTTGGGTCTTATTGTTTCCATATGAGGGCCGGATCGTGACCATTGATCAATTGTACTTCTCCATACCCAACCCTTCATTGGGGGAATCCATGGTCCTAATGATTGATAATCACAAATCGGGCATCGTCAATGTAGAAGTTGGTTTGTGCCCATCTTTGATGGGTACCTTCGATTAACCACCCCCTCAAGGTGATGTCAAGTTCATATCAGACCACCATAAGGTTGATATTTTCCAAGTTTCGTCATTTCACATGACTTACCTTAACGATCTATGGATACTTCCTCCCCCATCGACCACGATGGAAGGGACAGGGCACCCTGGCATGTCCATGCCCTTGTCCACAGCCAAAGTAGCGTACTCTTTATTACAGCATGCTTCAGTCGACACAGATCCAACTATTGCACAAGAGTTAGATCCGATTCTTGAGCCTATTTGGGCTCAAGGCTCTCTCACTGATACCGATTTGTTAGACTTAGTCTTTCCCTCTGAAGAAGCAATAATTGAAGAAATGACTAGTTCGGACAAACCTTGGGACGATCTCCATCACAAATCATACTTCCTCCCAGAGTTAAGTAGAATCGAAGCAGGAGAATTCACCTTGACTATGACTGGAGATAGGTCTTGTCCTATTAATCCCTTAGCTACACATGGGGTTTATGCCAAGGGTAATATGGAAACTATCACTGAAACTATACCGATTAATATCTCCAGAACCCCTGGCATCGTGGAGAATGTTTTCGTCAGACTTGATTCTTCCACTGAAGAGATTCAAATCTACACAGATCTATTTAAATAATTTCGCGATGTTTTTGCCTAGTCTTATGAGGAAATGCCAGGCATCGATCCAAAAATAGTCGAACATGAAATCACAACTTATCCAGATGCCAAGCCTATTCGGAAAAAGCTTCATCCAGTTAATCCCAGGAAAGCAAAAACCATTAAGGTTGATGTCGAGAAACTGCTAAAAGCCGGTTTTATCTATCCTATCCATTTGACCCAATGGGTGTCAAATCCTATGCTGGTCAATAAGAAACAGGGCACAATTCGCGTATGTACGGACTTCTGTGATTTGAACAAGGCCTGTCCAAAAGATAATTTTCCCACATCATTCATCGATCAAATAGTTGATGAATGTGCAAGTTGTGAGGCCTTTTCTTTCATGGATGGTTTTTCAGGATATAATCAGATACAAATCAAACTCAAAGACCAACACAAAATTGCATTCATATGTCCATGGGGTACATTTGCCTATCGTAAGATTCCTTTTGGTCTCAAAAATGATGGAGCTACCTTCCAGTGGGCTATGTCTTTTTCTTTCCATGATCTCAAGCATATATTCGAGGCCTATTTATATGATTTAGCATCTCGATCTCGCAAGAGAACGGATCATCCCACACACCTACGACTTATCTTTGAGCGATGTCGCTACTTCTGAATTTGCTTGAATTTAAACAAATGCATTTTTTGCATAACATCAGGATGTTTGTTAGGTTTCATAGTGTCAACAATAGGGATCATGGTCGATCTTCTGAAGGTTGAGACAATAGTTCAGTTGCCTCCCCCACGTACAATCCTTCAACTTTAGAGTATTCAGGGCAAGGCGAACTTTTTGAGGCATTTCATCGCAAACTATGCTGAGATTACAAAGGGCTTTATGCACTTGTTGAAGAAGGACGTTCCTTTTCATTGGGACGATGCAACTCAACGTTCTTTTGATGCATTGAAACATGCCCTTACAACTGCCCCTCTGTTTTGGCCACCCAATTATAACAAAGACTTTGTATTATACTTGGTTGTGGCAGAGTCAACCATCGGCATGGTCTTAGTTCAGGAGGATGATTTACTCTCAGAATATGTGATTTATTACGTGAGTCGAGGCCTGGTTGGATTGAAACTAAATTATTCTCATATCGAAAAAATTGCATTGGCAGCAGTCCATGGTGTCCAACGATTCCATCATTATGTTTTGTTTCGCAAGACCACCCTCATTGCCATTGTGAATCTGTTTCAATATGTGTTGACATGACGGGTCATTGAAAGAAAGATTAAGTAGATGGATAGTTGTCCTTCATGAATTTTCCCATATGATGAGTGAGCATTAACACCCTCACCCATGAATGGATGAGTGACTTCAAGCATCCTTCGTTTCAAGTAGCCTCATTTCGCCTTCGCATCAGTATATGATGTAATGGGATGGGCTTTTTAGCTCTATGTCATATATAATGATATGTGAGTAGGGTATCTATCATGGCTGGGTTTCTGAAGCGCTTAACTCCAATCAAAGCAATGCGCTACATAACGTGCCTAGTCAAGCAAAGATGCTCTCAGTGCCAGGCTAGCCCAAAATCCCGAAGCACAGGCCCAGGCCTACCTCCACGGACCCTTTGACCCTCAACTTAGAGGTGCTCACCAGACATCAGACCGTTGTTACTCTCAAGTGTTACTCTTTAGGGCGAAACAATACCTCTTCTAACGGATAAAGTCGCATAGCATCCTCTCATGGATCAAGTCGCACGGACCACCATTGAACTCAGTAAACCTACGCCCTCCTATTTACCATTCAGTTGGAATCACTACCTCGAGCAGCAACACCTATTGGAACGAATACTACGGTCAGACTAGCCGCCCATTACTCCACCACCTTTTATAGAGGAACACCCAACATTTACACTTACACCATTGACTGCTGATTACGGGACACCCCATGTTGAACCAACCTGACATATCATGTTTGAGTTACCCCAAGGAAGATTTCATTTCAGCGAAATCCAAAAAGTCGCTTGTCTTCGTAGAACTCATCTCGGAACTTCTGATAGAGTCAGGTGATGTTATGCTCGAAGAGTCGCCTATCAAAGGAGATATGTTTTTGATCACATCTTCAGATCTCTAGTACGGAGATATACTTCTCTATCTCTAGACTTTGAAGTGCCCCACCTCTGCTTCTTGTGATGAGCGTCACCGTATACGCCATCAGGCTAAGAATTATCTCATACTCAACGATACATTGTATCGAAGAGGTGTAGACTACATCCCGCATCGATGCCTCACTCACAAAGAAGTAGTTATCATGCTTAATGATTTCCAGACTAGAGCATGTGGCGGTCATTTGTCTAGGTTGGAAACAACCCAAAAGATTTTACGAGCAGGCTACTTCTGGCCGACACTAATCAAAGATTGTATCGAATCGGTCAAGAACTGCCACCCATGTCAGATCTTCTCTCAAAAGATGAGGCCACATCCCACTGCCATGTTTCCTGTCATCACAGTTGGTCCCTTCACCAATTGGGGGATTGATTACACTACATGCAACCCTCCTTCAGCAAGGGGGCACCATTATATCATTGTAGCCGTAGACTACTTCACGAAGTGGGTCAAAGCTATGACAACATTTAAATATGATGGGGAGACTGCAGCTCTCTTTTTATTTAACCAGATAATAGCAAGGTTCGGCATCCTGAGTGAGATTGTCACTGACCATGGCAGTCACTTTCATAACCAAATGATGACCGAATTAACATCAAAGCTTGCGTTGTGGAAAGAACATTCGTCACCCTACTACCCCTAAGCAAATGGTCAGATGGAAGCTGTAAATAAATCTCTTAAGACCATCATACAACGAACGATCAACTTAGCCAAGTCAAATTGGCATTTGATGTTATACTCAGCATTATGGGCTTACCGAACGTCTGTTAAGACTGCAATTGGTTTCTCACCTTTTTAACTCGTTTACAGTTTGGAAGAAGTCTTGCCTATAGAATGTCAGAGCCCGTCCCTAAAATTGGTAGTACAGTTATTGCCAGACACTTCTCCACTTGAAGAATGGTTATTATACCTTGAGCGGCTCAATGAGTAGTGTCGTGATGTGTCTCTAGCCAACGAGGATCACAAACAAAAAGTCAAGTGTCAATATGATCGGTCCTTTCATCCTTGGATTTTCTCTGAAGGTGACCTTGTCCTGGTCTATGACCAAGATAAGGACCCCCTGGGGGCAGGAAAATTCAAACCCATGTGGTTTGGACCTTTCATCATAAAAGAGGTTCTAAAAAAGGGCTCTTATCGTCTGGTTTACTTTGAGGGAAATGCTTTGGTGGAGCCTAGAAATGGGCTCTACCTCAAGAATTATTACTCATAGGTAGGTCACCTTGGGTAACTTTTTTGTAACATATGTATAGTCTTCGTACTATTACTTTCTGGTTTCTTTTAGTATTATGGATGTGTCATTTTTTATGTTATATTTTGTCACTGTGGCATATGTCAAGTGAATCAGAGGTGTTCATTAGGCACACAGATGGTACTAGCTGGCACACTCGGAGGCTTGCTTCCACAACTTGGGTAATTTTTACACCTCGAGGCTAGTTATTATCTTCTGGAGGTATATGCTTAGGCGACACAACAAACAATGTCATCGAGTACAATGCAGTTATGGAGTTGCTTCATGATGCCCTGTCATTTGGTATCTCTCATCTCCAGGTCTATTTACATGCTCAACTGGTTGTGTATCAGTTAAATAGAGTCTACCGTGTTCATGATCCGACTTTACACCAAGGATTCCTCAGGGTACGTCTCTTAGAATGAAGCTTTGATTATATTACATATTTTCATGTTCCTAGGAGATTAAATCAAGTTACAGATACTCTAGCTAATCAAATTTTAGAATGGCATCTCCCACACATATAGAAAGACATACACATAAACATTTAAATACATTTTTAAAGGAAAATATGATCCATAAAACACAAAAAGACATAAAAATCCATATATAATATCATAATCATCAGAGTACATAGGTGGATGCAAGTGCCTCAAAAAATATGACCAGTAACGAGTCATGGGGCTTATGCCCTCAAAAAATATATATAGTTGGAGATATAAAAGTCTAGACTAACTAAGGTCAGGGCCTGTGGGCCTTGTTGTAATAATCAACAATGTTTTCCAAATGATGAAACAGTCGGACCCACGTCCTTGGTGCCCCCACTACATGAGGCTGCATGGATGTTGGCAGATCCTCAATCTCTGCCATAGGGATGGTGCGAGTGAGCGAGGTAAAATTTCGCTCAACTCGTTTCAAAACCCTCTCAACCTCATCGAATGAATCTCTTCTACTGCTGTTGGTTCCCCTATGGCGGCAGGTGCGATCCCTGGCTAAGGACGACGCCTGTTCCTCGCATAATCCACAGGTTGTGAGGGTCTCACATCTACACACAATAGACACGTATCTATCAAATACTCTGGTATAAAAAAATGATATATAAAAAAACAACATAAAAATTATATATGTTTCAAAATAAAAAAAAATGATGCAAACTTACCCATCTCGCCTCGCTCCTAGCCTGGAGGTACAGGGATCTCAGGATCTCTCAAGAAATCAATTCCAGCATAAGGATAATCCTCTATGGCTAGGATCTTCCGCGACAACCAAGCAAAGAAGTCATCATCAAAGGACTCATTGATCCTTCCACCACCCTATCGTGGTAGCAACACTGCCCATCTGAAAACCACAGGAAGAGAGGCTTGATGTCCTCGTACCACCACTCGAGGACTGAAACTAGGAACGCTTTCAAAGAAGAAAGAGCATAGAATCGTTTTGAATCCAAAGTTCCTCTGCGTCTGCAACCAACAATCTTTTAGCTACCTCTTCATACAATCCAATAGTGTAGTGATCCAGTCAAATATCTGTGCATTTAATCATTGGACTGCACAGTTCATCTGTGCACGGGACACCTGATGTAGAGCCACAGAACCAGTCATCCACCCAATAAGCAACACAATCACCCTTAGTGATAAATCAATGATCCTACTTATTGGCATCTGTGATCTCGATCAGTCTGTACTAGCCTCACAATAAATTCCTTTCAATTTCGATATATTATGAGGCCCCGAAGGAAATGTCGAGAAATTGACTGGTTCCCCTCTCCTGGAGAGGCTAGTAAAAAAGTATATATCCTTTGTAGTGGGAACCATTGACTGCCCCTCTAACATAAAAGCTTCTACATTAGGGTGCTAGTATTCAACCAAGGCATTTAGTAGCCTAGGTTGTGCTCTCATGAAAGGACATAGAAAAAAATTGAGCAAGCCACATTGCATTAACACCACCACAGCGTTAGGGGCTTCCCCAACTAGTGTGCTAATATCTTCATGCTCTCGCTCTCTCCATTGCACATACATCCTGCACATGGGAAAATTTTCAGAGGGTTAGGCCTTGCTTTTTAAACCTTTTTTCACTCATGGGAGGGTCCACGCGGGCTGTTGTGATGACAGTCACATGTACACGTGCTCTGACATCAGACATAGCGAGTGTACACATGGGCTATCATGGGAAAACCCATGTGGACCTAGGGCCGACCTTTTAAAAGTCGATGCCCCCCAAGAAACCAAATTAAATGAATAAATAAAGAATAAAAAAGAAAAAGGAGGTAGTTTATACTTACTTGGTTCAGACGGATGGTCGTTTCGTCCACTGTAGCTCTTGGAATAACCACTTTTATCAAAGGGGTTTTTTTCTCCAGAGTCAATTTTCAAATCAACAATGGTGATATTAAGTTGCCAACTTCTATTTATAGACCTTTTGGCCCCTTTTTTGTCACTTTTTGGCCCCCCTTATCATTTTCTTTGAATTGAAAACCATTTAGAGTGATTTAGGAGTTGCTTTGGAAGGTTACGATCAGGTATCAGGACATTTTTTGGAGTTTTTGGTCACTTTTGATGGTCTGTGGGGAAAAATCTCAGATAGCCAACTTGAGCATATAAGTTAGGTTTCCACCCCTATGTTTTGTCTTTATCCCTTTGCCATAGGATCGATCCCACCAGGTTGCAACACAGAACCATCATTGCTACTTTAGAAGTGTCATGATTTGGTGGTAGAGCTTACCAAAACATGGATGCCCTAGGTAGATCTCGGTTGCATTATGGTGTCCATGCTGTCACCAATGACTGTAGGCTTGGGTGCTTTTTTAGTTTTGCCTGATTACGAGTTTTGAGCCTCATTTGCATGACTCTTTATCACTCTTGACCTCACCCACAGGACTCCCAAAACATAACAGGTCTTCTTTTAAGCCCTTTTTAGACCCTCTAAACATGAAAATATTGCCGAGCGATCTTGTGGCCTTTCACGCTCGTTAAAATGACATTTGAAGTCACGTCTATCCAGCGATAGTTTACCCCTTTTTCAGTCCAGATGGTCAACTGTATGAACAAAGGTATACTCTAGAGGCCTTCAATCTCTGAAAGAGTATTCTCAGGCATAATTTTAACCCTTTTTCGGACCTAAGGGACTAAATTTACGAAAAAGGAACCCCCACGGAGTCCATAGTTAAGCTCTTTTCAGACTCCCTAAAATTGAAAATATCATCGAGTGACCTTATTCTTTCTGTTATAACCCTAAATTGCACCAGTCATGCTTACCTGGCATCAGGCCTACTCATTGCCCTTCATTGCCAAAGCCATTCTGAACAGTCTCTTCAAAAACCTCTTAAAACAAGTAGCCCACGCCCTAACCTATCACTGGGTGCGTTTGAATGCTGGCAGGCCTTATACTGCATGCGTTGGAACGCGGGCTAGCCCACTACAACAAGCATTTACCTAACAAAGCAAAAAACCAGGAAAGTTGCTGACGGAATGAGAAGCTTTTGGTCAGTTAATTGGAACTCCCCGCCATGCATGGCCGAGAGTTCATCTAAAACCCTAGCTCCTTCTAGCCTATAAAAGAAGGGGTAGGGGTACTATTCAAAGGAGGAAAATCATAGCAAAGAAACTCTGCCAAATTGCCGAATCCGTTTTTTCCCAACCCTTTAGCCTTTCCTCAAGCTTTAGGAGAATTCAAGCAAAGCAGTTGGAGGACAAAGAAGAGGAGGAGCCCAGGATCAGGATCAAGGAACGGTGGCCGGTCTCTATAATCATTGTAAGTTCATTCATATTGAGATTAATGAAAAAGATACTTTTCCCGTCCCAAATACATGAGTCTTATCTACGTTTTTTGATTTGTGTTTAATCTCTAATCCTCTAGTAGAACAATAGCATGCATTTGTAGTTTTGTCTTGATTGCAGGATCGCTTTGTGGAAGGAGATGTAGCAACAAGGAGATAAAGCTCAACGGAGGATCTACACCAACCGTCGATAAAAAGGTTAGTTGGTTCTTCCCATGTTTGCATGTGAAAAAGGGTTTTAGATTTGGGGTAGAAGGTTAAAAGTAATTCTCAAAGGGTCATGATCTGCATGCAAGTTTAAACCCTAGCTTGTTAGTCCGTAGGGTAGAATAACCCCACAACAGAATTGGTGACTCCACTGGGGATTTTACTCTTAGGGTTTTCGGATTCCATTAAAGGTTTTTTGGGTAGTTCAAAGAATAAAGTTTCTGTTTCTTTGTTGTTTTGTTTTCTGTTAAGTCAAAATCTAGCAGGGGACCTGGTTATCAATACCAGTTTTTCCTTGACTGATGCTTGACATTTATTCTCGGGACACACAGAGGTACATGCGGCCTGAAGAAGGTCTGCACATGGGTGCCCGCGCCCTAACCTTCTACAGCCCGCGTTTGAACGCCTGCTGTAGTGGTTTCAGTAGCGTGTAGAGCCCAAGAAGCTTAAGAGGTAGTCCCCTCTTCCCTGTCAGAAGTTTACCTTCTCAGGGGGATTTCTGGATCCTATCTGGGTTCTGGTGGTCTACTATCTTGCTTTCAGTCTGCCTTTTGTGTTAGTTGTTCTTTGCATTTGTTTTCTTTTTTGTAAATTTTCCTTTTCTGTTGAAGTAATAGCATCCAAGCCTTTCAGAGACCCTGGTTGTTAATACCAGAGGCATTTTTTAGGTCTGGTATGTATGTGTGTTGTTTTATCTCAGTTTTTATACAGACCCGCGACCTGCTTAGGTTTAGCCCGCGAGTACCTGCGTGCTGTTGTAGCTCAGCACGCGTTTGCACACGTGCTGTCTTGGTGACAGTCGTGGGCTTGATTGGCAGCTTTTCAGCTTGGGTGGGACAGTCATCTCCTCCTGTGGTGAGAAGAGCTCCTCTCAAGGGTCTATATTCTGGGGCTGCAGAGTCAGTAGGTTAGGGCATCTTATCCTTAGCCTGGGTTGTTTAGTTGATGTTTTATATAGAAAAGACAAAAGAGAAAAAATATTTATTTTATGGTTTTTAGGCAAGTGTTGGAATTGGTGCTTTCTTGATTGCTTTTTGCATTTCATGCTCTGATTCTTTTTGCGATATGCACTTTAAGCCAGAGTTTTCTTTTCATTCTCTTGGTTTTGTTCTTGTCAACATTTTTCCTTGTTGCGATTATTTTGCAATAAAATAAAAATAAAAAATTTCTTGTTTCATTTTCTTCTTGGTTTGAAGATTGTGTTGTTGCATCAGTAGCTAGGAAAGAAGTCTTTTTGCATAATTTTTGGCAGCGCATTTCAAGTATAAGTAGCTCGCAGATCTGAGCGAAAGTCCTTCATATTTACTGCATGAAATCTTAGTAATTTTGAAAAGAAAAGAAGTCTTTCTTGTTGAAAAGTTGCTGGTTTTGCATTTTAGTAGAAGTTTTTGTTTCCAAGCATTTCTTGTTCATTTTGCTTTGAGTCTTTTTACACACCATCAGCTTTGCTTTCATACCTTGTGACTTAAAAAGCCCATTAAAAGCAACGCTAATTAAAATCAAGTAGACATTTTGTTTATAGGGTGCCTACACTAGCTCAGGACTAGGGCCTTGGAATAGGTTGGAGAGTAAATTCTCCAAGGCCATCCAAACTAAACATTGGAGTCTATCAATAGGGATTGTAGAAGTCTAGTTACAGAAATTTATTTACGACCCCCCTCTAACACAGGGGCTAAACATGAGGTCGTGTAAGGAAAGTTAGCGGAGATAACCCCTCCAAAGCTGGACCGAGCGTTGTGGAGAATATTGAGGATTTGTTAAGGGATTCTGTCGTTTGCATTTTCCACGGAGCTTCGTGGGTCTCGAATCTGTTCGAGGTCCTCAGTTGTCTTCTGGACCATTTGCTCTCGATACCCTTGACAGGTTTTGGGCTTGATACCCTGCTCATTGTGGTCTACCCGACTGCCAACTGTACCCGCCTGATAGCTGTTCACGTGCTGGAAAACTAGTTGCCAATATTTTCTAGGGACATAC
>JASDQU010684043.1:39549-62540 GCA_032191745.1 Picea mariana | reverse complement strand
TAAGGTACGTCAACTTAATCTCTTGAGCCTTGTATTTACATATGAGTAATGGGGGTTTAGGCATGGGATTATGGTAAAAAATAAGAATCTTTAGGTCATTTCTGCATGCATGATAAAACCCTTAGTGCTAGTTTGTAGGAGGGATTTCCCACCCACAACAATGACCCAGGAATAAGTATCCAGCTGAGTTTCCCACCATGTCTACACAATTCCCTCGAGTTGCAGATCGACGATCTGAAGCTTCATGTCTTATGTCATGTCAGGACATGTACAAAAGTATGTGGAAAGAATATGAAGCCAAGAGTTGACATTATCTCCATTCATTTGGCCCACAAACATCGATAATTGGAAGTGTGTATCGAGTTGCATGGGTGTTGTAGATCTGCATTGTTGCACATGGAGTAGCTCCTGGAGAGCCATCATTAAATCCTAAATTGAATCCGTGGCAGTGAATGTAGAATCCTCTGTAGACGGTTGTCTTCATGGTGACATACTTTTCATTCACCACGAATGTCGATCTTTCACTGGATGTTGGAGAATGGTGAAAGATTAATGCGTTGGAAGCCTTGACGAGGACACACTAGAAGTCTTGAGAAGGATGTTTGGATCTAATATTTTTTTTAATTGTTGGATGGCATCTCTTATGAATTATGTGGCTGAGTAGAAGCTGGCTTGGATCCAGGATTTGAGACCAATTGATCCGTAATACTATATGAAAAAATTTAAATGAAACAACATAATAGATTAACACAAGAATAAAATGCTAAACAATACAAAATATGCAGATAATAAAAGATAACACTATTAGAATTGATAAGTAAAATGACTCTCTCTTGTATTTTCATCAAGAAGACACCCTTTTTATTAGACTGGGAATTTTTTGTTTAACACAACGAGAAGAAACTTGTTGCTTTATTTCTCAGTGAGAGGTGTTGTTTCTCTTTTTATTTAGTTAATTGCCTAACATAAAAATCATGCTAATTATATATTAGAAGTTTCCTTGCTTAGCTGGATTGGCGGGGGAATTTTACAATAGTAACAACTATGCGAAGTAAGATGGGTGACCTCTTTTGGTGGCCCATCAACGCATAGCATTTTTGTGGCTACGCAAACAAGAATCGTCCCTCTAATATTGTTTTACACGTCCTTCATATTCACATCTCCCATCTATTTTTCTTTCAAATCTGAAATTCCATGGCCAAGGATTAATGCTGCAATATTGCTTCTGTAGTTGAGTTGGAGTTCGTCTCTCTACTAGTGACATTTCTTACTTATTCTGTCAAGCTTGAAGAGAACTGCATGCTTTCATATGGTGAACACATATTACTTGCTGAGTGTATTTCTTGACGAATATAGATGAGCATATTACTTGATGAACATGTATTTTGATGCATCGAAAGGGATCGAGCTCCACATTTTAAATTTGGATGATGATAGATATGAAGTTGCAAAGGTGATGAGTTGTCATTTACTTTGTTTTCTTAAATATTAATAAAGTAAAGTAAAGATCTTAAATATCCATCAAATCACTTCCACAAAGAGGAAGGCATGTTGGATGTGAACGAGATGCAAAACATGTGGAAGAATCGTTGATTAAAGGTTACCTCTCATTAAGGAAAATTGTTGTATGTATTTGCTATATGTGATGAAGACAAGACCTACCCATGTGTGCGACATAGAAGGCTTTATCAATTATTGTGTCCAACTATTTTCCTACAATTTTATTTTTTGTTCATTTAATTGCTACAACTATTGATGAGAGGGAGATATGTGTGTGAAAGAGCACCAACGTGGGAAGTCACCACTTTAAATAAGATCGATGCTCATTATAAAGAAGAAGATGCAATTCACAACCACCACAAGTAAGACCTACTAGCAGAAAGAGAAACACTTTAGAAGCACATTGTTCATTTACTACTAAGTTTGTTGTATTAGGATTATTTTGTGTGTAAAGATCATATGATGAAGAACCGAATCATAGAAAATAGTAACATAATTTAAGCTGGTGGTTCTTGTCATTCTTCAGTGTCACAAGAACATATCACTCATTTAATTATGTCTACAGTCCGTTACAAGTTGATGTTTATTGTTGTCCTTCGGTGCTCCAAGAACAACCGTTATAGGTTATCTTTGTGTGTTTGTGTATGTGAAAAAGGTGAAGTTGTATGATTGACTACTGGATACATTCAATATTTAGACTACTTTCCTATATAACTTTCAAAATATATAGTTTGTTGTATTTTTCACAGATGAAAGTATGTTCATTGAGTGATTTAGTATTGAGACTATTTTTCAACGTAGTCAAGAATCGTTGATCCTACAAATACGTCATTCATGGTAAGAAGAAATTGCATATTAAATGGATCAAGTGGTAGATCGAAGTTGATAGTTGAGAAAGAGCGCAGTCTATGAGATTTTAGAGTGTGTAGAAATGTTGATGAAGACCAGATCACATAGAGATCAAGGTTTCAAAAATGTTTTTCTGTAATTTCAATATTGTTATTTGTAATGTAAGAATTAAGGGAGGGTGTTAGAATTAATGCTTACATGTTAATTTTAGAGTTAGCTTGGACTTTTTAATGCTTACATGCTTATTTTCAAGTTAGTTTGGGTTTGTGAGTTCTTGTTAGTTGTGAGGGATCTTCCCCAACTATAATATCCTATTTATGTGTTTGTGGTTGAGATATTTCCTCACGAGTTTGTTGTGCTCTTAAGAAAAACATCTTGTATAAATATGTGATTGATTCAATAATAAAAATATAGATTTTGTGTGTGCAATCTGGTTTTGTAAGTTTAATTAATTTTATTACTAGCATTGTCTATGAAATCTAAAACCTGTATCTTGATGCTGAAGTCAAGTCTAGAGCATGAGGTTGCGATCTTGGTGTAGTCGGTATCAAATGCTAGACCTTATGTAAGGTATCATATTAATAAAATATCTTGTTTATTTTAGTGGAAATATTTCTCAGTTTACGTACTTCTGTTACTCGACCCTATTTTATGAAGTATTGCATTTATATTGTTCTGTTATGAGATCTGTATGAACATCTACTTTGTTTGTGAGAAACTTATTGTGATAAGTGGGATAATGAGTGAGATCGATGCGAGGTGTAAGTGAAATAAAAAAAAATATGAGTATAGGTGTCTTTCTGGAGAAGGATTTTACTCTCTTAGCTCATCCCCGAGGTTAACTTATTGCAAAACTAGTTGGTTCATATTCTGAAACATGGACCCCTCGTTAGATGTCATAAACATCTCATAGATATCAACTGAAAATACCTCTTTTAATTCTCTCTGAGACGTAAAAGATTCTTCCTTAGACACTACTTCAAATAATATTATCATATCTATTTATGAACTAAGTTCTATCGAACATTGGGAATTACCACCTATGTATCCTCACCAGGTCTATTAGTTGAATTGGTATATAAGTTGAATTAGTGGAAATACTTGTCCCATTCATTCATAAAATTCCATTATGTAAATATTCCTTTCACTTCTAATGATGAACTGATCCATATCAATCTTCCTGATAATAATCTAATAAACTAGGATTAAAAACATGGTTATATATATGCACATCTAGGAGCCATTAAATTTGTCCTTAACCATGTTGTTCGACCATACCTTCATGTATCTTTTTTTTTTGTGTCATTGATACTCGCCATAACAAAATATGTGATTCCTCGATATGTAGGTTTCAATCCCCTTTGTGTGATGGGGGTGCATTTGCAACAAATTTGCAGTATCGCTTGAATGCCCTTACATATATGACATGCTTAAAGCTTATATCATTCATGAAATCTTATATCATTCATGTTGGATTTGATGTGAAATATTATTTCCACATAATCCAACTCAAGTGTATGGTTATTTTTCATTTTAGTAATGATACTTTTCTATCACTATAGAAAGATGTCCTTACCACTTCACACCTACACAGTGTGGTCAAAAAAGATACCTCAAAAAATTATCAGCCATTAACTTTTGATTGGATAGGTATTTCTTATCCAATGTCTGGGGAAAATAAGTATGATGGATTTAGAAAAAAATTATCCAACAAAACCTAATACAACATAATATCATAAATCCCATCCCAATCCAAATGTCTCAAATATATTGGTCATTTGAGTCTCCTGAACTTTACAATTCTTCTACAAAAATACAACATACATGTGCACAATCCTCAATTACAAAGAACTAACTGAGAAGAAACAAGAGCTAGGACATTCAAGAAGATATTTAGAATTCCTTATGTGTCAAGAAAAGCTAAATAATTTCCATGGAAGGAGATCACTAAAAGCTCCAAGTGCGGATCTCATGATGCTGTAATTTCCTAGAGAAGGTAGTGGATAAAAAAAAAAGTATCCAACTGAAGAGGAATATTTTCTCCCAACAAGGAGTCTTCCCGCTGTTGGTTTTAGGAAATGCATAGAATATTTAAAAACAAAAATAGAATACTCTAGTGGATGATATTTTGTACCCAATGAAACTATAAGTGATGAATGCACACTATGAATTGTGGAAATTACGGAAACTTCCAAGCCAACTTACAGGGATAAATATAGATGATCTCCATAGATATTTTCTAATATTAGCAGAAGAAACAACGACAGAGAGAGAAGAAATCCAAAGGATTTCTCAGAAACTATATGTTGTTACATGTCTTGATAGATACAACATTCCTGAAAGTTGTTGCTAATAAAATAAAGGCCATATTAGAATTTTTGGACAAAATATTTTCTAAGGTTCATGATGTCCAAAAATCATTAAAGAAGTCTAATAGAAATACTAGAACTCATTTTTTTTTGGCAAAATGGGGAATGCCTAAGCAACCCCAAAATGATTAGAGATATAGAATAAATCAGTCTCTTGATGTGATAAGTACCGAGGATCCTAGACCTAAATGGGACTTTGTTTCCTTTACATAACTGATAAAGTATCTCCATCAAGAAGTAACAACCATGAATCAATGGGCAAAGGTCTTGAAGGAACCAGATAGAGAAAAATACTTACATGATTTACTGATCAAACAAGATCCCGATGGTGATACTATCATGACACCTACCTCTTCATCTAAAATTCGAGGGGAAAGTACTTCTACCATTGGAGTAAATGGCCTCAACAATATTGTTGGTACAATACTTGAACATCCAATTATCAATATTGGTTTCCAAACTCTCGATGAAATCAAAGATTCTCTCCAGTTACTTGGAAGCTGGGTAAGTGCTAAGAAATTTGATGATGACATAATGGCTCCTAAATACATAGCCACGGTATTAAAATTTAGGTTTATAGGAATTTTCTGGGATTAGTGGAAATGGCTTCCAACTGTAATCAAAGATGAATTGTTAAATCTACTCACTGTCGATGATAATATATTAGAAGCCTTGGGTATTGAATTCTATGGTTCTAAGGTTGGGATAGATGTTGATAATTTAGCATCTTTATTTATGAGTCAAATATAACTTGGCATTGCACTTGAAGAATACTTCTGTTATATGCATAAATTGATCATTCAATTAGGAAAAATGAATGATCTAGCTTACATAAAGTATTATGTGTGTAGTGTTCCAGGATATTTACATAATGCAGTAGAGAAATATTTTAAGGGTAAAAACATCCAAACAAAAATGATTTCTTTTTCTATGGAAGATCACCATATCAAAAACATTATCTAAGAGCATTGTCTCAAAAAATGAGTTAGTAAATACTTTAAAAGATTTCAAAATATGTTCACACCATCTCCTTGTAGAGATGTAGGAGAAATGCCTAAAGGGGCATATGGTGTTTTTAATAGAGCACATAAAAATAATAACTACTCTTAGAAACGAAAGGAAAATTTTACACTTTCAAATCAAGATGGAATCCTAATAAGAAAATGTATTCTGGAAAATATCAATCCAAGACTAAAAGAAAGTTTCTTTATCTTAAGAAGCACAACTCTCCTTCCAAGAAGGTTATCTTATATAATTTTCAAAATAAGCCATTGGATAAATGAATCTCTTCATAAGGAAAATAACCCCCAACTTTTATTTTTGTTTACAAAAGATCTCAAACCAAAATGGTGGGATCTATGTTTTTTCTTGCCGACAGAAAAACCATCAGGTAAAATCTATTATCTTGATCCCTATGAATTCTATAACAATGATTTCAAATATGAATCTAATGAATCTTCAGAAGAATTTAGTGACTCAGATTATCTTACTCCATTTGACTCACTAAATTGGCGGGGGGGATAATTTCCCACAATTTGATTTATGCATGTTATCTTTCCAAGACTAGAATTGCAGAAATAGACAAGTCTTTTGATAAATTCCAGTATGGCAGCATGAAATCAGAATGGATCTAAAAAAAGAGAAGGAGAGTTTACTAAGAAATATTTCAAGACCACAAGATACTATAGAAGCAAATAAAATAGCATAATATCCATATAGATAAATATCTAGTTACTATTCTCCTATATATCTCTAGACTAAGCATCTTGATAGCCATCTAGATAGACAACAATTAAGAAAAGACAAGGAAAACATGCTCCTGTAACTCTAAATCAGAGAAAAATAGGAAATCACGAGGGAAAAAATTGGCAAGATCAAAGAACTAAAGGGAGTGTTATAAATTGTCAGGATAGAGAGAGATAATTCATCAGATGAAGATATGTCATGCATGATAGAAGTGGTAGAAAAGATTCTATTTTATAAGAAAGGACACATATAGAAATAATTGATAGAAGAAGAGATGTATGAAGTAAAATATTTTGGAGAAGATTTAGGCCAAGAAGTATATCAAAAGGTAGAATCCCCACCAATACTACTAGCATGATTGGGTATGAAGTTTTTCATTAAAGTATTGTTCTATCCTAAAGAACATGCTCCCTATTAATTATATTGTTTTATATATTCTTGTTGTCAACTAAACCTGCTAAGAAATAATTCAATTCTTGAATATTATTGGAAATAGACTAGACATGGAGGAAGATTAATAGATGGATCATCTATTGAAATATTTGGGGAAGTAAAACAATTCCCTCTCGAAATAAACAATCAAGCATTCAATTTGTCATTCTATGGTTTAGATAGTACCAAAGATTACTACATTATAGGATTTGAATTTTGGCATATAGTGTCTTGTATCACTATGGATCCAAAAGAGAATGCTTTGAAAATATGTATAAATGGTCACATTGTAAATACTCCATTACTCACTGAAGGAATCTATAGAACTAAGAATCTGAAGCCCATGAAGTTTGTATAACCTATTGTCTCTACACTAGAATTTAACAAAATGGAAAGAACTACATGTTAAGAATTCATGCACTAGGAAATAATAGAGCTAATAAAAGAGAGATTACTAAGAGAATGAACATATTGTAACATTTTTTTCTTGCACACACATGATATGACTTATTCTTTGAGGACACTTTCATGCAAGTGATCTGGTTTAGTATATGATTGTGTGTTTTTCTTATGGATTCTGATGATGATGTTGTGGATATGATGTTATGCTATTTGATATCTATGTATAGACAAGTGCTATTGACGGGTTTCTCCTGAGTGTGCGAGACTCTTGATAGATTGATGATGTCGATGGCATCAATGGACCTCTTTAGACTCCAGATCAAGTCAAGGAGTGGATTGTATATGGTTTGGGTATTTTTATTTTTGCATATATGACATATGATCCATTATATTATGATGTTGTTTATGGATCACTGACATGTTTCATTGATGGATGTAGGATGATGATTTCTTGCTAATAAGACTCACATTAGGAGTAAAGGGGCCATGTCGAATAACCAGATATTGAGGGAGAGGTGTGGCAATATCCCTACCATAGCCTACTAGCACTCCCATCGTGGCTCGAATTGTAGGTTATCGATTACCTAGTTCGAGAGATCCACGATGCCATGAGGGAAGACTGAGTCAGTCGCTCACGTAGATTGTAAGGGGCATGCAATAAGGCAGGGTACTTATTCCTTAGAGGCCCTTAGTCTCTCACAAGGTCGCCTGATGGATTATTGACTCCAAGGGTTGTACAGCTACCAAAATTAGTCAAAGGCGAGTGGCACCCTTGGAGCACGTAGCATGTCTTGAAGGGCACATCGCATAAACAAAACTTGAACAAAGGCGAGTGGCACTCTTGGAGCACATAGTGCTTCTTGAAGGCCACGTCGCATAAACAAAACTTGAACAAAGATGAGTGGCACCCTTGAAGCACGTAGTGCGTCTTGAAGGGCACATCACATAAATAAAACACGAATAAAAGTGAGCGGTACCCTTAGAGCATGTAGTGCATCTTGAAGGGCACGTCGTGATTTTAATAAAGGTGAGTCAATGAACCTAGGTTCTTAGAAAACAAAATTGTTTTGACGTGGTCATCCTTAAAACAATTATTAAATGAAAATTTTTATTAATTATAAAATCCACTTAAAAACTGTAAGCCTAGTTCAAAATTAAGCCAAAGTCTAAATAGGGCATGAAGACTAAACCAAGAAATATCAAGTTAAGAATTAAAAAGGAGAAAAGTTTTATCTAAATATTTAATCATATGGTTATGTGCAAGTAATATTAAATTGGAAATAAGGTTAAGAAAGGAAATAAATAGAAAAAGAAGGTGCAAGCATAGACATGATTCTAGAGTCAAGTTAAATAGAGAAGAATCCCATTTTTAGATCCACACAGAATTAGAAAGGTGTCAGTCTTAAATTAGAAATAAAGGAATAAAAAACAACAATAAGTGATTTAAGGAGCAATTTTAGGCGATGCGAGGGAAAGTGAATTTTAATTAATTCAAATTTTGAAGTTTTTTCTTATGCATCTATTGAGAGGGTGAGAAGTGTACGGGGGAAGGGAAATTCTAAAATTTATTAATTAAAAACTGAATTAAAATGTGCAAAGGGATTGTGTCTTGAAAAAACTGCTATAAAGTAATGGGTGAGGGGAAAAGAGGATCACGATTGGTATGCGTAAGGTTATGCTGCAAGAATTTATTTGACTGATTTTTGTTGTGGGAGTTGGGATACCAAGCTCGAACAGAGAGTGGTAGATCGACCTTGTGAGGCGATATGGGAGATAGATTTTTATCTGGTTTTGTGTACATGGACCCTTTATGGCTCGGGGGGATAAGGGGGAAGAAGAGTACCCCTAGCGTTGGCTGGGAGGTACCGGTGAGGTCTGCATGGTTAGCAAGCTGGAAGCTAGATGGAGCGCAAGTGTGGAGGAAACGTCTTTGACTCCTCATCTTCGGTTACGGTATTCTTCGCTGAATTAGTAAATGAAATGTAATATTTTTATGGTATCTTTATTTGAAGTCACATTGTTTTAAGTGTTTTTATATACATATGTGGGGTATTCTCCGCGATTAGTTGTGTTATTTCTCTGCACCTTTTTTTTAGGGGGGGTAAAACTTGCCCAACACTCTTGCTGCTTGTTATCTACGGTTGGAAGAGTCCTAAGTCTGATGCCTTATCCCACCTTTTTCTCAGAGAATTCTTATTTCCTTACTCGACAATTTATTCTTCCTTGTGCAACAAATTTTTACCTCCTTGCACAACGGTTTTACGTATTTTTCTATGCGTTTTTATCCTTTTCCTTAGGTATTGTGA
The DNA here is from genome assembly GCA_032191745.1 of Picea mariana. Taxonomy (NCBI): domain Eukaryota; kingdom Viridiplantae; phylum Streptophyta; class Pinopsida; order Pinales; family Pinaceae; genus Picea; species Picea mariana. The sequence continues at coordinate 52,936 of JASDQU010684043.1, read as the reverse complement.
AGGCAAGAATCTCTGCGTTGACACCAAAAAAATTCCTTTATGAAATTTTTGCATATTTATTTCAGTGATTTGATTGTATTCCTTAGTGAAATTTGTTTTTCTTACTTTCCATGCATCGATTATTGCCCAGAGTTAGAGTGATTTTAAAGGCCCGGAAATTTCACCCCTTTTTTACTCAACATATTAGCATCCATAACCTCTGCGATTGGGTATTTTTACACAACAATTTTCATGCTTAAAATTCGCCCGACGAATTCCTTGTCTCACTCAGCAATTAGCATCCTCAACCTTTGTGATTGGGTATTTTTACACAACAATTTTAATGCTTAAAATTAGCACAACGAATTCCTTATCTCACTCGGCTATTCGCATCCTCATCCTCTATGATCAGGTATTTTTACACACACATTTTCATGCTTAAAATTTGCCTAGTGAATTCCTTGTCTCACTCAACATTTAGCATCCTCAACCTATGAGATTTGGTATTTTTACACAAAACTATTCGTGCTTCCTCCCAACGAATTTGGGGGTGCATCTCCCAGTCTTCAAACGTTTTCTTCTCTACAGAATTCGTGCTTCCTCCCAACAAATTTGGGGGTCCTTCTTCGAGTCCTCAAAGCGTTTTTATTCTCTGCAAAAATCGTGCTTCCACTCAGCGATTTTGGGGTGTATCTCCTAGTCTTCTGAGAACGTTTTATCCTATGCGAATTTGTGTATCCACCCTGCGATTGGGTGTCCTGTCCCAACAAATTTACTCTCCTTACCACAACGAATTTGCAACCACATTCTATGCGTTGCACATGTGTGTTCCACAGCGATTTATCGATGTTTTAAGCATCGATTTTTTTCTCCCTGGCCAACGATGTATTACTTCTTCATTCTCTGTGAAATTCCACCTGTATACTCTGTGGTTTATGCCTTCTAATAAACTTTGTGAAAGGGTAATTGAAATCTGATGTAATGTTTGTTAATTGTTCAATTAGATGCTTCTTTATTGCTCAACCTAAAGGTTTATTAAATTCTCAATTAAATGTTTATTAATTGTTCCTTTAGATGTTTATTATTTTGTGTAATGAGTTATGTGGTTATATGGTCGATTAAGTGTGGTGAGCCCCAATTAATAAAATTTTATTCTTATTTAATTCAATTTTAAGAACTATGGGATTGAATTCCAATATGATAAAATGATATCCTTATTTTATTCAAATTTGTACTATTTGATTTATGGTCATACATCCTTCAACACTATGGGTATTGTATTCATTCCTTTTTCATTTTCTAATGCTATGTGGCTTTGGTCGATCCACCTTTATCATAAGTTAGTCTTCCACTTTTAATAACATATTACATAACAAAATGTGTTGATTGATAACTTTGTTGGGCCATGTACAATATTGTTTAGCATAGTATTTTAAAGTTTGGCCATAATGTGTGATGTTAATGTATGATAAATGCTGTGAATTCATTGCGCCACAAATAATGGATAGTGGTTCTTGCACAATGATTTTTCATTATCGATGAATGACAAGTGAAATAAATAGAACCATTGTGTGCATTGATAATTAAATATAATGTATGTTGTTTATATATTAGACCTCTTGCACGCAACGAAATACGATGTATGGAGTGTTTTTTTAGTCATAGGAGTGCTCACACTATGAAAATTTTGTTGATATATGTTGATTTAACAACTATTTTCTTGCGCCATTACATTGCCAATGTATGATGGATTAATAACTAGATTACTTTGTGCCCTTGAATATCGATGTTGCTTGGTTGAATTAGAATTTGGTTACTATTTTGCCTTTAAGTATTGTCGAATTATGATTGATTTACTAATGGTATTCTCTTGTGCCCTTCCAAATAAAGTCGATATCTCATGCGTCTTGAATGGTTGATGTGTAAAACATGGATTGATTGCATAGAATGCTCACGTGCAATTCAATAATATGATGTAGGACTAGTTGATTAGTTAGACTCCTTGTGCACACTAAAATATAATGTAATGTATGGTTTTAGATATTGGTCTTCATGCGCGAAAGGAAAATTTATTAAGATGGATGATTGTTACTGTGATTGGGATTTATGCCACGAACATAACTGATATTTCCTTTTGCATGTTTGAGTTAATGTGGTCCATGTTGTGTTATGTGAATGATTACTAGTGTGCCATGTTTAATTATGGATTAGTAATGATGGATTGACGAATTTGATTTTCATTGATGTTGTCGTTTCAACATAGTGAGTTTGGACTTGATTGTGTTAATGGGATGTAGACACGTCCTTGTTCCTCAGAACAATATCCAACCATGAGACCTTAAATGGTTAAAATCAATTGGAACCTTGGCTTAAGCATTGATTATGTGTCCTAGAGGTTCTAACCTTGCAATGTAGGTTGGGAGGGTAGTATCTTATGTTATTTTTATGACTATATTTATGATACTTAATTTATCGTTATGCTATCTCTTGTTATCCTGGTGTTACCTAATGATTATATTTATACATGAGTTGAGTAGTTTATGATTTGCACTGTTATACATCATTATTAGTTGTATGAATGAAATGATTATGGGATGCTAATTATTTGTGTTAATACGTCGATATGCGTGTCATTGTGCATGGCGATGATGTGTCAGAATTGTGTCATGATTGATTGTTAATGCATTAATATTGCCTCGTTAATATAGTGGATGATGTGTCGATGACGTTGCTATTAATCGTGATGTTTTAAATTTCCTAACGCAAAAAAAAAAAAATTCCCTTTGTGCTTTGACTTTTCTCATACTTAACGGAGGATTGTTACATATGGTATCAGAGTGGGTTTAACCCTGCGACTTGGCATCATTACGCCTTCCATTGTATAAAAAATTTATTAATAATTTATCACTAATTAATTTGAATTGTATTCATGCAGGTAATCATGGTTAGAGGACAGACATATGACATGGTGCTAGAGGAGGAGGCACAATGACTCAAGTAGAATTCATGAAAGAGGGGTCTAACCTGTTAGCACTGAGAGTCACCCTCATATTTCAAGAGGATAATCCCAATACCCATCAAAATGTTGGTGGAGGTAGGTTTATGAGTGGAGATCAAATGGAGAAAACTCAGCATAAGAATGTTTTAACACATAAAACTGGACTAGAAATGCATAAGAAATGAGGTTCTCATTAACTTCAGTCAGTGGTTTAAGGTTAAAGGTGAGAAGGGGGAAGACTTAGTGGGGAAGGTGGACAAGTCTGCCATGAGCATCCGACCCTCAAGCAACTTGGTGAAGAAAAACTCAGGAACAAGAGCACTCTTGAACTCAATTTTAAGATGTTGAAATATATCAGAACAGTATTATAATCAAACATCCATTACAATATAACTACAACAACTCATCTGGATCATCCATGCACGAGCATTTTAGCATAAGAGGAAACAAGAAAACAAAAGAAAATACTCAAATAGGTCACAACAACATTATAATCAAACCTCCATTACAACACAAATACAACACCTCATCTGGATCTTCCATGCATGAGTGTTTCAGCACAAAAGTAAACAAGATGATGAAAGAAGTTGACTTCTATTAATGAGAAAGTCTCAGGTCTCATACATAACCAGAGAACAATTCTGGTATCAAAATATTACAAAATAGGGAGCTCTTCTCAACCATTCGACGAACTTAAAAAAATCTTGAACTGATCTATTTATACTCGGAATGAACAACCTCTAGGAGAGTCATCTGGCCATCCCATCTAAAGATTTTTCGTCTATGTATCCTTCTGTCAGACTGTGCATGTTTCCTCCTCTCAGACACATGATTAGATCAATATGGGCCTACAGAAAGAAACCATCCATCATGGTATCTCGGGGTGACAGTTCTATCTCCTCGTCCAGAGCTTCCATTCTTTCTATTTATGGAGTGAAATGAGGTTTCAACTACGAGTCCTCAATCATTAACTGAATTCTCCTCAGGATCGGAATGGGGCTTGACGACTAGTGAACGACCACGTGTTGATGTTGGATATGAAATTATATGCGCATGTGATTTTAGGGTCATTGAAAGTGGTTTGGACCCACACCGCTTTCGGGCCCGAAATGCACCATCTTCCACCATGTAGCCTCCCTGCAATACTGCGAATTGGATTTCATCTTGCCTTTGGATTTTAACACCCATGCAACTTGCGACACCAAAATGACTTGTAGTCATTGATCTGGTCGCGATATACGATCTTAGTGCACCTTCTATTTTAGCACCCCCACCAAAGCTTTATCTTCCTTCCAACTATGGAATCCTTCCAACCGCATTTAGAGATGACACTTAATTGAAATGCATAGGGGATCTTCGTCATGAAAAACTGCAACCACATGTTTTCCTGTGCTCATGGATGTCACCTATGACCTTGAATGACTTCATTTGATAATATTGGCTCCACAGGGGATGGCATGCTCCCTATGAGCTTCCAAGAACAAGTAGTTTCAATGCCTTAGCTTTTGGGTCATGGGGTGACTTATTCAAATAGAAATCAAATAAAATGTGGTATTTACAATGGATGGAAAGCCAATCATGGCTTAATAAAAATATTTTTTCAGAAATTGCCCATTGATAGGGCCACCAAGAACTTCAGAATTCTCCAAGCTCTGCAATTTATAAGTGTTATTTGAAAATACTTCAGAAATCTTAAAAGGACCAATCCATAAAGCATTGAATTTACCATGTTTTCCTTTGTCTTGTTTGGGTGCATCCCATCTGAGCACTAGTTCACCTAGCTGAAAATATTCCTTTCTTACCCTCTTCTCAAAGGCTCGTTTTATCTTCTGTTGATGCTCCTGAGATTTATAAAGTAGCTTCTCCCTGGTTTTTTGTACCTCTACCAGTTGTTGTATCCTCCTGACCATATCGTTAGGTTCTTCTTGGTAGTCCTAGAGGAATTTTTCCACATGCAAGGCAAGATGAGTAGGAAAGATAGCCTCAACCCCATATAAAAGCTGAAAAGGGGAATCACCAAGTGACCTATTTGTTGTAACTCTATCATCCCATAAGGAAAATTTTATCTTTGAGTCCCATGCTTTCTTATTGTCTTCTAACAATTTATTGATGATTTTTATGAGGCTCTTGTTAGAGGACTCTGCCAAACCATTTCCTTGGGGGTAGTAAGTAGTAGAATGGACTAATGCAATACCATATTGTTCAAAGAACTTGATCAATGGTTTATCTTTGAAGGATGCAACATTGTCAGTAACAATCCTACTTGAACAACCAAATTTGGACATGATATCTTCAATAAAGTTGATGATTACCTTATGGGAGGCACTCCTTGTAGGAATCACTTCTATCCACTTGGTGAAATAATAAGTGGAATTCAAAATCCACCTGTGCTAACCACTTGAGGATGGGTGTATTTATCCAATGAAGTCAATACCCCACTGTTGAAAAGGTCCATAAACCACCAAAGGTTTCAAAGGAAAATATTTGAGCTGCTTCTTTCCAGAGAACTTTTGGCATTTGACACAAGATCTTATCTTTTCACAAACATTAGTAAAAGTGTTAGGACAAAAATACCCATATATGAGGATCTTATAAGCTGTGGTCCTCCAAAAATGATGGCCCCCACATAAGTTGTCATGAAAATCAATTATGACCCTTTGGGCCTCCTGTGGATCCAGACATCTCGAAAGAACTCCTAGAGGATCTTTCCAATACAAAACCTGATCAATGAGACAATATTTAATTATTTGAGTTTCAAATATCTCACCTTGTTCTTGTCCAAGCCATTAGAAGGCCGCAACTTCTGTATATAATATATGATATTTCTATACCAAGTGAATTCTACCAAATTGGGGCTATCACGAGAGCTCTTATCAAAAATATAAGCTTGTTGATTTTTTGAGTTTATGTTCATGAAATTATCCCCCAAATATTTGCAATTTGATTCAGCCAACAACTTGGCTAAACCTTGTCCTTTCACCAATTTAGTGGGCTTCATTTCAAGATCAAATTCCATAATTTTAGCAACCCATTTCCTATTTTTCCCATCTATGTCAGGTTGGATCAATATCTCTTTCACTAAGGCTAAAGGGACATATGCAACAATATTTGAATGAAGAACGTATATTCTAAAATACTTGAGGGATTTGACCAAAGAATAAGCCTTCTTTTCCATGATATCATATCTCATTTCTGCATCCCTCAATTCTCTGATGAAAAAGGAAATAGGCTGATCTAACCCCTTTGTATTTTTATGTAGAAAAACAACATCCAATTTGTCAAATGAGGCAAAAGAAAATATCAGAAATTCCTTAGGATAGTCAGAGCTGATGAGTACAGGTGTTTCAGACAAAGCCTTTTTGATCTGGTCAAAAGAATATCGAGCCTCAGAATTCCATTTCACCTCGTTTCCCTTTCTGAGAATTGTTGTAATGTACTTCACTAATTCAACAAAGTTAGAGACAAACCTTCTTAGAAAATTGATTTTATGCAATAAAGACTGAACCTCTTTCTTAGATATAGGAAAAAATAATCTTTGGGTGGCGTCTACCCTGCTTGGATCAATTCTTACCCCTTCTGCTGATACAATGTGCCCCAATAATTTACCTTCATAGAAAACAAATATTTCTTAGGATTGAGAGAGAGACCAAACCTTTTGCATTTTAGGAATACTTTCTTCAAATGATGACAATGCTCTTTGTCATATTTTGAGAACACTGTAATGTCATCTAGATATATGAATACAAATTTTTCTTTCTCCCCAATAAAGGCAATGTCTATGGCTCGCTGGAAGGTTTCTCCTGCATTCATCAATCCAAAGGGCATTTTATCATACATGAATGTTCCCCACGGAGTAGTGAAGTTTGTCTTCTCTCTATCTTCAGATAGGACAAATATTTGATTGTAGCCAGAGAAGCCATCAATCATAGACATCCTAGTTGAACCAGTCAGTCTTTGCAAAATGTTCTCTATCTTTGGCAAGGGGTAGTTATCTTTTTTGGAGCTTATGTTCAAATTACTGAAATCAACACATAACCTGATTTCCCCATTTTTCTTCCTCACAGGCACCAAGTTAGCCACCCATTCTGAATATCTTAAAGGAATGATGATATAGGCATCCAACAACTTTTTCACTTCTTTTTCCATAATAGGTAGCATCATGGGATTTATTTTTCTGAGTTTCTGCCTAAAAGGCTTGGTCTCCTCCTTCAAAGGGATCTTATGTTCAATGATGTTGGTGTCATATGTTCTTAAATATTCATATTTCCAGGAAAACACATCAACAAAATCTTTCAAATTCTTGGCATACTCAGCCCTTTGTTCCTTTGACAAACTACTAGACAATTTAACATACTTTGGATCCTCTTCTGTTCCTAAATTGCATTCAGTCACATCATCATTTTCAGTTGAACCTTTAATATTTACAACCACATCATTTATGTCAAACAATCTCTCCAAGGGTACAAGTCCCTTTGGAATATGGTTATTATGCAACTAAACAACATGATGGTCAACAATTTTATTCAGAAAAGTATCAGCATGGGGGATTTGTTTAGTATCCTAATCTTGATCAATATGTAATGAAGAAAATTCATCCACAATCTCAAGAAATCATTTTATCTCAAGATCATTCTCAAAAACCTTCCCATGTTTTACATTGATAGGAATAGAAGGTTTATACTTTACTTCCACATCATACTTGAGTTTGGGGGGCAAAGGAACCATGAACTTACTTCCTGAGACAACCAAGGAATCATACACAGTGTTCTCCTCTCTTGGAACAAGTGAGATATTAAAATCCGATAAAAAAACATCAACAAGATCCCATACCTCATTTATGTAGGTCCTTAACCTGGAGTGTTTATCTTGATACAAATTTTTGACTTGATGAACAATTAACTCAACGTCTCCAAAAACTGTTAGATCTTCAATCTTCATGTCCTTAGTAGCCCTCAAACCCAAAACAAGAGCCTCATATTATTCCACATTGTTTGTTGCTTCAAATTCAAGATTGTAAGACAAAGCTATGGTCTCTTGGGTAGGGGAACTAAATACTACCCCAACACCAACACTCTCCCTAAAAAAGGCTCCATCAAAAAACATATTCCAAACATATGTATTGGGAGGAGCATTTTCACAAGAGGCAATAGGCTGCTTTATGATTTCAATAGGTGTTTGAGGAGCATAGTGAGTTATAACATATTGTAGTTTCCTAAATCAGTGTCAAGTGAAAAAATGGCATGGTTGGTAGGATTTTCTTCATCACTGATAATGTAAGAGAGTTGTGCTTCTCTATAAATCCTTCTATGTTCTCTCCCAAACACAGGAATGGTGGCATATGAAATATCCATCTGCAAAGTTCTCCCTAGTATTTTTATCCAATATCTATACAAGAGAATCCCAAACTTAGGGGGGACATCAACCACCACAATATCCATGACCACACTTTTCATTGGCAATTGAAACAAGGAAACAACCAGGTCTTTAATAACCCCAAGACACTTCACTTTCCTGGAATCAAATGAGTATAGGTCATGGTAGGATTTTGTAACCTTCAACCCAAGCTCATTCATGAAAGTCTTCAGACTGAGATTATGAGATGCCCCTAAATCCATCAAACAATTGTGCAACACTTTATCATGAATGTTCAATGATGTATAGAAAGGAGGGGAAGAGTCATCCCTATCCTCTACCAAAGGTCCTAGTATGACATCTGGTTTTTCATCTTGCAGGTTGAATGAATCTATGGGATAAGATGAAGGTTTAGGCTGGAGCATTTTGGAATGGTTCCTTTTTAAATCCTCATTTTTAACTAGCCCCAAAAAACCTACAAGGATTTTAATCTTTTGAATCTCATTCTCAAAGCTAAAAGAGGAGGGAGGCTTCAAAATCTCCTTAACTTCTAGCAAGGATGATTTTAGGGGCTAAATTTCACTTATGGGCTAATTTTCCATGGTTTTTCCAAAAATGAGATTCACTATTTTAAAATTGATTCGCCCAAATTCTATAGGATAAAATTATTTTACCTTAAAAATAGCCAAAAAATTATAAAAAATATATAAAATACTTAGAAATTTGAATATTTTTACAAAAATATCGCCAAACATTTATAGTTGACATATGAAGGATTAGAAATATTCTCCAAGGTTTCTACATTTTAAAATAAATTCCCATCCTTAAAATCATCCCTGACTTCTAGGGTAGGGCTCTTAACCACTACCTGGGGGTCTTGTGACTCTTTCTCTTTGCTACTAGCTGCCACACCCTTAACACGATTTTTTGTTCTAGTAGGTTGATCAGAAATTCCAGGCTTCCCCTCTTTGTTATTTGACCTTAGGTTGTATCTATTTGGATTTCCACTAGTCCTTTCCCCTTTTCTCAACACATTTAGTTGGCTATCCATGAGAGACTCTTCATATGTAGATTGGGTTAAATGAGGAGATGAAGAGGTGTCACCAAGACAATGGATTTCAGGGTCAACTTCTTCTTCCTCTCTTTCTTCACCAATAATAAGGTTATTTTGGAGAGGGGCATGGATTTTGTGATCATTCCTATCCCTATTTGTTTGATTTATTTGGATGATCTGAGGGGCATTATTATGTATTATGAAATTACCCCTATTATCAGCATTCTAGGGGTTCCTATAGCTCTAATTTCCCTCAAACTTCAATTTCTTCATTTCTACAGAGAGCGGTTTTTCCAGTTTTGTCAATTCATCCACGTGAGGGCAGGCAATAGAGGAATCGAAAATTGAAGCTTCATCCCTACCTTTTTTTCTGTCTCTACCAGATTTACTCCTAATTTTGTTAGCTGCTAATATATTAACTCTACTTCAAGGGTTGCATTTTTCATGTGAGCTAAAGAGGTAGGTCTTGTTTCTCTCAACATGAGGCAAAACTCATGGTCAAAAGCACTGACATAAGTAATCTTGGTAGAGTTTTATGTAGGACTTATTTTAGTGGGAATCTTATTGTACATATTATTAAATCGTTTTGAGAAGTCTGAAACATATTCCCCCTCTTTCCTCTTAAGTGACCCAAATTTTGTAATATAATAAAGAAAATCCTTTTTATCCCCCCAATGCCTCAAGAATGAATCATCCAGAGCTTCAATCCAAGAATCTAGGATTCAAGACCCTAAGCCATTTTCTAGCCTCACCATCAAGGCTCTGAACAAAAACTCTCATCCACACACCTTCATTTTCAATGTTAAGATTATTTGCATAACTATAAAAAGTTTAAAGGTGTTCTTCTGCAGTTATGTCTTCCTCCCCTGTGAACTTGGGCATGTACTTAAGGTAGTCTCCAACTGGGAGAGCATTCATAGGATGAGGTAAAACAAGAGGGGAATATCTAGCAATCACTATGGCATACATCCTGTTTCTAGGAATATTAGCACCTTCCATTGGGATGTGAACTATAGGAGAACAAGGGGGAGATGGACTTTGGATATGTAGGACTTTAGCTATGTTTCTAGGGGAAAGAGGAAGCGACTAAGTGTTGGAGGAGAATGGTATAGGGTTCAAAGGAAGAGAAGTTTCCCCCTCTTTACTCATAACAAATTTGATAGGAGGAGTGTTACACATCAAAATTACTCACTTCAATAGTGTCGTAAGTGTTGTAAGTGTCGCATCTTGTCTGCACATGTCACATATTGACCACAAGTGTTGCAAACATAATACTGCCATATTTCCTATGTTGTGCCTCTAACGACATCATAAGGACACTTAAGACACCTCAAAGGCTAGTTTAGAAGAAGAGAAATCAGTTGACAGGTAGTACGAGCCTTTTGCCATTAAAAGAAACACTCAAAAATGGATTTTGGAGAGGAGCGCTCCCCTATACACTGTCAGGGAGTGATAGCACTCCCTGGGCCTCTTTGGGGGAGTGTTTGAGCACTATGTGCACCCTTTTGGGGGAGCACTACCCTTTCAAAAAGAATTTTTGGTTTGTTGGAGGAAATCAAGGGACAATCTCCTCAATATGTGAAGGTAGTTGGGTTCGAATCTTGGGTCAAGGCATGATATTAGGGAAGATCCTCGAATGAAGGATATGAATCCTCAACTTATCCCAAAGATATCTCAAGTGGTTGGGCCTCTCTAAGCTTATATAAGCAGGCCTTCTCATGGTGAAAGGTACAATGGAGATTAGAGATTGATACCAAACTTATGATCCTATAAGTGGTATGTCATCAAAGCAATTAGTGTAAATTACTTGAGAAAATGGGTTGGACAAGGAGAAATGGAAGAAGTTGTTGCACCTTCATCAAAGGATTGTAAGTACTTTTACTTGTTCTCATCAATATATCAATTCTTGGCCTGTTTCTTTCAAACTTATGTTTGCTCCACATGAGTTTGTCTTCAGTAGATAAATCTATATTTGAGCTAATCTCAGTAGAATAGGAAGTCCATTGTATCTTTGTTTGTTCTATAGAACCTATCAGGGAGCTTAAGATCGAAGTTCATCTTGGACTTTGCAAGGACAAATTTCATTAATAAGGTACATATGTTTCTTCTCCTCCTTTGTATATTAGCTTGATTAGACCTAAAATGATGTCAATGTCCATGTTAAGAACTTTTCTGTCTTGGCCTTAGGATTCTAGAGACCAAAAGGGAATCCGCTTATTCGCAGGAGGGTTCACCTATAACAAGGAGGAGTAGGAAAACCCTAAGTGGGAAAATATTCTAATCTCCTAGGTCTAAACCACTTTACAATATCAGGGGAAATAGGGGTTTAAAAAATTTCTCCTTCCAAAAAAAGACTATAAGGGGGGAGTTCAACATGAGATATTTCAAAATCTAAATTTTTGGAAACTCAAAAAAATGGTATAAAAGGAGAATTAGATACAACTGCTGGAGCTTTAAAAGAAGAATCATGTAAATTATGAGAATCACTTGGTACAATAGTTGAAATCCCTTCTTGGGAGGTCTTTCCTTTCGTGATAATATTTTCTGGGTCAACTTCAGGTGTTTCTAGAGGCATCTGTGTAGTAGACCTCACATGTCTACCTTTGGGAGCCACAATTGAAATAGTGGATTCTCCAGGTGCAAGTTGCAATCTTCAAGGTACTGATTTTTGATGCACCTTCAGAATCAAAGTTTCTTTGTCATTCAATTCTAGGGAAATGTCTTCAACTCATTCCCTGACAATGGCGCCATGAATGTTAGCACTAAGAGTCACCCTCATATTGCAAGAGGATAAGTCCAGTACCCATCAAAATGTTGATGGAGGTAGGCTTATGAGTGGATTTCAAATGGACAAAACTCAGCATAAGAATGTTTTAACACAAAAAACTGGCCTAACAATGCATAAGAAAATGAGGTTCTCATTAACTTTAGTCAGTGGTTTAAGGTTAAAAGTGAGAAGGGGGAAGAATTAGTGGGGAAGGTGGACAAGTCTGCCATGATAATATGACCTTCAAGCAGGTTGGCGAAGAAAAACTCAGGCACAAGAGCACTCTTGAGCTCAAGTTTAATATGCTGAAATATATCACAACAATATTATAATCAATCCTCCATTACAATACAACTACAACAAATCGTCTGGATAATCCATGTAGGAGAATTTAATCATAATAGGAAACAATACAATGAAAGAAAATACTGAAACAGGTCACAACAACATTATAATCAAAACTCCATTACAATACAACACAACACCTCGTTTGGATCTTCCATGCACGAGTGTGTTAGGGACCTATAATTATAGGCGAGTCGATTCTTCAACTGTTGATCTAGCGTTTCTCTCGTGATGATGAAGCATGGCTCAGGTGATTCCGTTTTCTCCCTCCACTCTTGTCGCTCAATCCTCCATCACCCTGCTGCAATCCTTCATACATCTGCGCCCTCTTCCCCCTTGTCCTTTTTCCCCATTGATTTCGCCTTACCCGCCTTCCATCCCTGCATAAATGGACTTAGGATGAACAAAAGAATATAAATAGGGTTAGTCTAGGTTAAATTTGATTAATAAGTGACTATTTAATAATTAATTAATCATTAATTAATTATTAATTAAGTTGAACTATCTAGGTTAGTAACTAAGTTAAAGGTTAGGGTTAGTTTTAAATTTAAATAAAACAATTAAATTTAAAAACAAAATAAAAAATTAAATAAACCCAAAATATTAAAAACATTTTAAAAAACATATAAAAACAAAAAGAAATAAAATATGTTAAAATATAAATAATATTATAATAAATATTATAAGACATTAAATAAAAGTAAATAAATTAAAAAATATATTAAATACAAACAAATATAAAGAAAACAAAATAAAAAGAAAAAACATACATAAGATATAACATGAATTTAAAAACAAAAAAAAAATAAATTTTTTTTTAAAACATCCTATCCTAAAACTATACGCTACCCCATACACCTCACTCATCCCTCACATTACATCCCCTCCCTAC